>JAHTLZ010000489.1:5893-16471 GCA_023846285.1 Phrynocephalus versicolor | reverse complement strand
CAACTGGATCACTACCATCAGTCCTGGTGACAGTAATCAAGCTGTGACTTTTTTTAATTTGTAAAGTCTCTCTGCCCCCTGCCCCCAATCCTGGTGAGCCACCCATGATTAGTAAGTGTCTCTTTTGGAAGCTGAATTCCATTTATGGGATCCAAGCTAATATTTCTAACTGTGATATTATTTCTTAAGAAGACTTTCATCAGCCAAAGAGTTTTGAACGAATCCTGCACAGCAAAACAGCATTCACTGTAACCAACTCATGGTGTGGTTAAATCGCTGAAAGGCATCTCTCTGATCATACCAGAAAGAGACATTTTGCAAGAAGGGCTTTCCTTTTAAGCAGTACTTCTGTCTGGCAGTGAATTGCTCCAGTCTGGCTCCCAAAAGGTAGTAGCCCTACAACTGGACCAAAAAGGTCCCGCTCAGACACAGGTCAGGCTTGGGAAGGAACACAATTCTCGGCATGTGATGTGATTGCTGGGAAATAGATTGTACCCAACCTATCTGTAAGTGGACTAAATTGTGACTGATTTCCCCATGTGATCACATTCTCAGTGTTGTTGGTTACAGACACCCTGTATGAAAGGTCTTACTGGTTTTCTTCACTTCATTAGACTTGTTCCCATAAGGGCTTTAATTTTCCAGTGACTGCATCCTGGAGACATATCAGAGGTCAGGAAATATTTTTCAATGAAAGCCCCTAGCATTTCCCAGTCCACTCTTAGGAAAACAAACCTCATCAAGGTCTACCTGAGTGCATAGCTTCCACTTTATTATTTTATAATGGAGCTTGTGGGCTTATTAATTTCACCCTGTTGAACACTTCTATGAGGTCTCATATCTTATGGCTAATAAACACTTCAAGGAGGCATGCTACCTGTGATCTGTTTTCAAGGAGACTTTTGAAATAAATCTGGTATTAATCTTTTAATATTATGTAATTCTAATGGTTAGCTGTCTCCTCATTAGCTTAAGTGTCTATTTGGAGGAGGTGCAATTTGCATGATGACACATGCATATTTATGAGACAGGTTATTATGAATATTTCATATGGAGAAGTGACCGAATATGTTTCTCAAAGGGAAGGAATAACTTTGCCTCCAACTGTCAATCCCCTTAAATATCTCCTGCGTCACTGGACAACAGGGTCACATTTCCCTTTGGTAACTGCAAGTAGCCCCCACAGCCCCCTCCATTATGACAAAATGAGTATGTGCAGGGACAAGCCCCTTTATTAGAACAACACAACTTCTTAATGAGATAACATGGCTCAACAATAAACTTATGAAGTTCTAGTATGCCAGGGAGTGAGCTTCATTGCCAAAGAATCTACAACAAAGATAGCCACCTCACAACAGTCCTTTTTTGGGGAGAAGCAGAGCCCCACCTCCTCTACCAGTTCCACAATTCATCACAGGTGGGCCAAACACAGAGTGACTCAAGAAGGGCACTGGATGCAGGCACTCAGTTGTCCCTACAATACTGTAGCCTAAGCTCCTTCCCAAATTATTCTTCTCTAGTCACCACGGGTGGCAATCACTCTATATGGGCGAAGGCCACAGAGAGTCTATTCAGACTCTGGAGTAGTGAGGTACAGAGGGAGGAACGATAGGAGGAGGAGGGATGGCCAACTGACACTGAGTTTGCTGAGCTGGAGATCCTTGTTGAGAGGCCATTTGCCCTCACTACTTTCTCTGTCCACTACTGGTACTCCAACCTTCTTTCGTTGCCGCACTTCATCTCAGCTTACCTGGGTTGCTTCCTCAGGCAGCACTACCAACTCTGCTCAAAGCCCTGAGTCAAGATCCCAGTGATGGATACTTTCCAAGATAGTGTCAAGCAACCTGGTAATGCCAACACTTCTTGGGCCTTGAACAACTCCCAGTCCAGGTTGTCTATCCAGCAGTCCTCCTTGTCCACCCCATTCTCCTCATTAAATCCCTACCTCTGCCATTTGTGGCCTCCAAGGTGTCATCCACATCTGCAACGCCAATGTCCCCGGTGAACCACAGCTTGGGAATCTTGCCCTGTCTCTCAGGAAGTCCCACTCTCACCAGTAGAGCGATCAGAGATGGAAACAAATTTTATATATATATAAAAGATCTGCTTTTGAATTTTGTTGGGGCTAGCACCAGGGCCTATATATGTACATAGCTTTTTCACGGGATCCATGAGTAAAATGTACTGGAAAATGAACCAAAGCTTGGTTCTAATAGATGAAGCGTTTTGCAATAACAGTGCAGTGGCAATGTTTGGGGTAACATGTTGGAACATGGAAGACCCATGGCATCAAGTCCCCATTGCACCCTGAAAGACCCTGCATGACTCTAGGTCAGAACTTCTGTGTTTGCCACACCTCATAGGAGTGTTTTTAAGAAAACATTCAAGTGAAGGAAAGCCATGTAGACCACCTTGAGCACATCAGAGGAAATAGGAAATATAAATGTAACTAACAAATAGTTAAATAAAGAAATATTTTTCTGCATTCTCATTACACTCCTTAGATGTACCAGAACAGAAAATAAGGTAACAAATTATGTGGGTTGGTGCTATATTCTCACAACCATCCACAATGCAAAAATTATATAAATAGACAGCTGACGGTTCTGACATACCTCTGTAAAGCCTGTGTTTAACCCCAGGTGAACCCATTAATTTTAACAAAGTTCTTAATTATACCTCCTTTCACACAAATCACCAAATGGCTACAGTGCATCAGTGCAATGATACAAAGGTCTTGTTCAGTTTTCTGGTATCCAATATTTCAATTATCTAATATGATTTTTCTAGATTCAGAGCACATAATTTCTTCACTGAACACAAGGCATTGTGTGAAAACCCTAAAAGCTATAGTCCATGTTGAGTCATGGCTGCATGTTTTTAAATTCATTTGTTTCTCTATGAGAGAAAATTAAGTACATATTTTAAGCATCTTTGGTCTTTGATGCGAGACAGAGAAGTCCTTAATGCTGATTGAATTGTACACAGCAACCATGGAAGAACTAATAGCCATAAGAAGTCTTGGGGTGATGTGCTGGAGTTCAGTTTACAATCTCATGTGCAGTTGTTTGAATAACTGTGGGGGTGGGGTGAGGACTTTTCTGAGCTGGAGCAATTGTCTATGTATCCAGTACAAACCAATTAGTCCTTCAGTCCATTGAATTTAGTAAGACCGCTGCCTCTCTTCTGACTTTTCTTTTCCGTTTTTCCTTGGTTAGTGTATATTGTTTGTTTGCTGTTGATCTGTTCAGTTGGTTGCTAAGTATTTGTGCAGAAAGAAATTGTAATAATGTTTTTTTTCTGCTACAAATGTCTCAGAGTGAGTTGTTACTTCCAGATTGGAAGCATATTCCTAGGCAAAACCAAAACAACTTTCCTGTACACTGACACAGAACAAATGAAATACTGTACTACCTCATTTCCTCTTTAGTTGAACTAAATTGCTGATTCAGTGTTAGGAATATTTGTCACATATTTTTACAGTGGCTAGCAATAACAGTTATGGGACTGGAATGGCACTAGTTGCCTTGGTAGATGACCTATGCAGGGAAATGGATAAGGGATCTGTGTCTCTCATCACCTCCAGATTCTAAGGAAGCTAGTTCGACTTTAGATCAGTGCTTAGCTTCAGTAATGAACTGGATTAGGAATAACAAACTGAAGATAAATGTAGACAAAACAGAGCTGCTTCTGGTCAGTTGAATGGAAGATCAAGGGATAGGGATGAAACCTGTACTGGATGCCCCCCCCATTTTAAAAAAAGTGCATACATAGCTTGGGGGTACTCTTGGACTCATCATTGAGCCTAGATGGTCAAGTCACAGTTGTGACATTTGCAGGAGCACATTTGCACAATTAAAACTAGTATGCCAATTATGCCCATTCCTAGAGAAGCCTGCTCTGGCCACTGTGATACATGCCCTAGTGACATCTTGGCTGGACTACTGTAATGCGCTCTATGTGGAGCTACCAATGGAAAGTCTCAGGAAATTTCAATGGCTCCAATCAATCAATCAATAAAACAATCAATAAAAAGACTAATCTGGGAACATTGAAGTCATTCTGCTCTGGGAGTTCTTACACTTCTGCTGTGTTGTTAAAGAAAACTGAACAAAAAATGACAAGGCCTGCAACAGTAGCGTTGCTACATTCTGTAAAGGCACTAGTGAGTAACACACTTTGTGGGAGCATACATGGGGGAAGGGACTTCCTGCACATATCTTGGTGGTTGGTCTGGCGATAGACACCTGTTTCCTGAGTGAGTTGCTACATTAGATCTGGAATCTAATAGTAGTGTGGTGTAAGCAACATTCCCTTCCAAAGAGTCCAAATGTGTCCAGTACCCTAAGATCACCAGCACCAATTATCATTCTTTTTTGAAATATTTTATTGAATTTTCTAAACATAACAAGTTAAAACAGAGACATTGCTTGTGTGTTGCCGTGTTGCATAATTCAAATACAAATATTTTTCCAATATTTCAGCCCAAGTATTTGGAATATTCCATATTTACATGCTTCTTTCCCATCATTGTATTTATCGTTATTTATCTCCATCTTCATCTAGTACAAAAAATGAAAATAACGAAGTATAGTATTAATTAATCTTAGTTCTTCATTTTACTAAGCACTTTAAAGTCTATTTGTCTAGCTCAATATATGATAGGCATACATTTATATCTGTTTTCATCTAGTACAAAGGGTGAAGATAGTAAATTTGACTTAAGATATCCTATCTAATCTATAAGATTTAGTAAATAATAAACATCATCAACCCATTATATTTTATCTATTCACCTAAGTTCTATCAACTTTCAAATATATCAGTATGGCTGAGACTAATACTTAATGGACTAATAAAGAAGAGAGTTATATCTTGGTCTGTCAGTTTCATAGTGCATTTAAAATTTTCTATTCTTGACTAGCATATTCCTCTAGGAGGTTAGACAAATTAACATTTCAGGCTGGTAATCTCACTCCCCTTTCCATTTTCACATCTTAATATTTGTTTAATGTTTTAAGGATAGTCCAGATACAAAAAGCTGATTTCTGCATTAGAGTGACCAGTCTGGTTTGGCAAATATAAGGTTAGCTTGGCAATAGTCTTGAACAGGGGCGGCACTAGGTTTTTTTGCGCCCTAGGTGAAGGGCGGGGGGGCAGCAGTGGGGGGCAGGGCAGGGGTGGCGGGCGGGCAGCGGGGGATGGGGCAGCGGGGGTGGCAGGGTGGCAGGGTTGGACGGCGGGGTGGCAGGCGGGCGGCGGCGGTGGGGGTGGGGGGCAGGGGGCAGCAGATGGCAGGGACGGCGATGGGCATGGGAGGTGGGCCACAATGGGTGCAGGGGGAGGCGGGCAGGGGGCAACGGGCGATGGGGGGACGGACGGCGGTGGCCAGCGGCGGGGGGACGGGGGAGCAGCAGGCTCTCCATTGTGGCACCCTAGGCAACTGCCTAGTTTGCCTTAATGGACGCGCCAGCCCTGGTCTTGAACTAGTCTATTACAATACATATTTCCATTCACTGGTTTTCAATGCAATCCATTATAGTCCATTTAATAAGCAATAATAAGTAATAGGTAATAGGTGGTGTGTCTCCAATATACCAGACAACCAGGGCTTCAAAGGCACACCATCATTGGCCAAACACTAAAACAGACCTTCTAAGTAATTGACTCATTAAACCAAATCCTGGCCCGGCTGGTAGTACCTTGTAAGGGCCCCCATCTGGGGTTACAGGAGAGGACCTTCAAACCTCCACTGCCTTGTGGCTCTATCAATCATTAGAAAAGGCTTCAGGAGTCAACGTCAAGGAAAAAACCGGAGCCGGAGTCCCGGAGACAGTTCATGACTGTATACAATCATGTTCTGGCAACTCCTGCGACACTGCTGGAACTAATCGTATTGGCTTTGCCGTTCCATTGGACCACTCCAGCTACGTGGAGAGGGGGGGGGTTGCTGCTTGGGTAACAGCCTAACCTCCATATTGAATTACCCAGGCCTTGTGCCCTGGAGAGGACCACTTACAGCAAATAGTGGGGGAACAACACAGGAAGCGGCAGCTACCTGGGTGTAGGCGGATCAGGATGGAAACCAGCAAACAAATTGTTGACTCCGCACCATGCAATAAACATAAAAAAATCTCGAGCCTAAAGTTGGGCACATGGAATGTTAGGACAATGAACCCTGGCTGTTCAGACTATCTCCAAGAAATGGACGCTATACGAAAGACAGCTGCCATCGACAGGGAACTGTGCATTCTGCGGATGGACATTGTTGCTCTCCAAGAGACAAGGCTACCCGACTCTGGATCTGTCAAGGAGAGGAACTTTACATTCTTCTGGCAGGGAAAACCATCAAACGAGACCAGGGAATGTGGGGTTGGCTTTGCTGTTAGAAATACTTTACTAGGTCTCATTATTCCACCTGCTGCAGGAAGTGAGAGAATCCTGTCCATGCAACTACACTCTACAGCAGGGTTGGTTACACTTATCAGTGCATACGCACCAACATTATCATCTCCAGCAGAACTTAAAGACAAATTCTATGATGATCTAGCTGCCACTATCAAGAAAATCCCTGAGAAAAGACCAATAGCTATCCTTGGTGACTTTAATGCCAGGGTTGGAGCTGATTACAACTCCTGGCCCACCTGCCTAGGTCGGTTCGGCATTGGAAAGATGAATGAAAATGGCCAACGCCTGCTGGAGTTTTGCTGCTATTATGGTCTCTGTGTCAGCAATACATTCTTTAACACAAAGCCCCAGCACAAAGTCTCTTGGAGACATCCAAGATCGAAGCACTGGCATCAGCTCGACCTGATTCTTGTCAGGCGCTCCAGCATCTCTAGTGTTACAATCACACGTAGCTATCAGAGTGCCGACTGTGACACAGACCACTCCCTGGTGTACAGCAAAGTAAAACTGAAAACAAAGAGATTGCACCACCTGAAGATGGAAAGAAGATCAAAAATTGATACCAGTAACACCTATAACCAAGGAAAAGTGGAGGAATTCTCCCATGTACTCAAGGAAGCTCTTCCTGGCCCTGCTGAAGATAATGCATCCAAACGTTGGGAATATTTTAAGAATGTTGTTTATAACACTGCTTTATCAGTATTCGGCAAGGAGACTCGAAAGACAGCAGATTGGTTTGAAGCCCACTCAGAAGAGCTGATGCCAGCTATTGAGGAAAAGAGGAGAGCCTTGACTGCATATAAAGCTTGTCCCAGCGAGCACAACCTACAGGCCCTGCGAGTTGTTCGTAACAAAGTCCAGCAGACTGCCAGGAAATGTGCTAACGATTACTGGCTGCAACTGTGTTCTCGGATTCAGATCGCAGCTGATACAGGTAACATCAAGGGGATGTATGACAGAATTAAACAGGCCTTAGGGCCAATACATAAGAAAACTGCACCCTTAAAGACTGTCTCAGGTGAGATTATCCAGGATTGTGAGCAGCAGATGGCACGCTGGGTGCAGCACTACTCTGAACTATATTCCAGAGAAAACACAATAACTGAAGAAGTCTTAAATAATATTGAGTGCTTGTCTGTCTTGGAGGAGCTTGACAATGAACCAACACTAAACGAACTAAATGTAGCTCTGGATTCACTTGCCTCTGGCAAGGCACCTGGGAAAGATAACATCCCTGCTGAAGTTCTGAAGTGCTGCAAAGAGATCATTGCCACTGAACTGTACGAAATCCTCTGCCTCTGCTGGAGGGAAGGGGGAGTACCACAGGATATGAAGGACGCTAACATTGTTATGCTTTATAAGAACAAAGGTGACAGGAGCGACTGTAACAACTATCGTGGTATCTCTCTTCTTAGTGTTGTCGGGAAGCTGTTTGCACGTGTTATACTGAAGAGGCTCCAGATACTTGCAGAGAGAGTCTACCCAGAATCACAGTGTGGCTTTCGAACCAACAGGTCCACTACTGATATGGTATTTTCCCTCAGGCAGTTGCAGGAGAAATGCAGGGAACTAGGACAGCCACTTTTTGTAGCCTTCATAGATCTCACAAAGGCATTTGATATGGTTAGTAGGGACGGACTCTTTAAAATACTCCTCCGGGTTGGATGCCCACCCAAGCTCCTTAACATCATTAGGTCTTTTCATGAGGATATGAAAGGCAATGTAGTTTTTGATGGCCTGGTGTCAGATCCCTTCGACATCCGAAGCGGCGTGAAGCAGGGCTGTGTCCTTGCGCCAACCTTGTTTGGGATCTTCTTTGCTACCATGCTGAAGTATGCTTTTGGAACTTCAACAGAGGGTATCTATCTCCGGACCAGATCAGATGGAAAACTCTTCAACCTCTCTAGACTGAGAGCAAAGTCTAAGGTACAGGTGAAGTGTTTGCGGGATCTCCTCTTCGCTGATGATGCCACCATTACTGCTCACTCTGCTGAAGATCTCCAACAACTCATGGACCATTTTAGTAAAGCTTGTAAAGATTTTGGGCTAGAAATCAGCCTGAAAAAAACACAAATAATGGGCCAGAATGTGGACTCTCCTCCTCGCATTACAATTTCTGCAAAAGAACTGGAAGTTGTCCATGACTTTGTGTATCTTGGCTCAACTATCTCAGATACACTCTCACTAGAGTCTGAGCTGAATAAACGTATAGGTAAAGCAGCAACTACGTTTTCCAGACTAACAAAGAGAGTATGGCTCAATAAGAAGCTGACAGAACATACAAAGATACAGGTCTATAAAGCTTGCGTACTGAGCACACTTTTGTACTGCAGCGAGTCTTGGACCATCCATGCTCAACAGGAAAGAAAGCTTAATACCTTCCATATGCGCTGTCTTAGGCGAATATTCAACATTACCTGGTACGACAAAGTTCCAAACAGCATAGTCCTGAATCGAGCTGGAATCCCTAGCATGTACACCTTATTGAAACAGCGACGCCTACGCTGGCTTGGACACGTTGTGAGAATGGATGACGGTCGGATCCCAAAAGATCTTCTATATGGAGAACTAATGAAGGGAAAGCGCCCCAGAGGGAGACCACAGCTGCGGTATAAGGATATCTGTAAGAGGGACCTGAAGGCCTTGGGAATGGACCTCAACAGCTGGGAAACCCTGACCTCCAATCGCACTGTCTGGAGGCAAGAGATACAGCATGGTCTACATAAATTTGAAGAGGCATTTGTCCAACAGGCAGAGGAAAAGAGGCAGGCACGGAAAGAACGAAACTCGTGGACCAGGCAGGAAACAGAACACATCTGCCCCCAGTGCGGTAGAGACTGCCATTCCCGAATTGGTCTATTTAGTCACACTAGGTGCTGTTTTTAGGATCTCTACTCCAGGCATGATACCATAGTCTTTCGAGACTGAAGGATGCCAATGATGATGAATGGTCTTTCCTGATGGATCCACCATCCCCATAAACCGTGCACATCCATCAATTTCCATCCTCTTGATACCCAACCCATCCAAACATCCTTCCTGTAAAGCAGAAGCTTCCCCAGTAAGGCCAGGCCACACACTCCTCTTGAAAGTTTCAGTCCTCTGCTGCAGCTTCATTCTTCAAACAAAACCAGTTCTAGGACTCTCTTCTGCCTCTTCACCAAGTTCAAGAGAAAGTTCAGTTTCCAAAGCAGGGCCAAACTCCGTACTCTCCACCTCCTCCTCCTCCTCAATACTGCTCTGTGAGTTGTAAGCTTTGAAATTTGTAGGGTATAATAATAATTTGTAGGGTATAATAATTAATTAATCACACAGCTAACTATGCTGGATTTTGTAATATAAATCACTAGTTGAACGCTTCCCAAGCATTTACGATTATGTGATGAATCGGCGAATTATGCGAGCAGATCCCAGTAAGGCGGTTTTCTGCAGCTAACTGATGGGGACTTTGTCAACTCCAGTTTCTTCTAAATACTTGCTTAGCTCTTTAGGCACCACACCCAGCATGCCAATTACTATTGTTGCTGTTGCTGTTGTTTCTGTTGTTGCTGCTGTTGTTGTTGCTGCTGCTGCTGCTGCTGCTGCTGTTGTTGTTGTTGGCACTCATGAAAAAAGTCCAGAGATAGGCTGTTATCAGTTTTCTAGAACAGTTCTTCTCAACAGGGTCCATATTATTCCCTGTGAGGCTTGGCACTAGACATGAGCACGACTTAGAGGAATTCCCGTTTCCGTTTCCGTTCCTCGTTTCCGTTACATAACGGAAACGGTAACAGGAATTACTCTGCCAGAACTCGAACTCAAACCGACTAAAGAAAAATTGGGTCTGATTTGTCATTGTCGTTCCTGGCATCGTGGCGATCCCGCGATGCCAAGCGGCACAGATAAAAAGGTTTTTTTTAAAAAAAAAAAGATTCCCGGCCAAAAAGCAGGCGAAAATATGCCTGCCTGAGTGAGGGCTCAGGGCACCTACCAGAGGGGTGGTTTCTGGAGGGGGGTCCCCGGCCTCCCCCCTCTCCTCCTGTCCCTCCTGGCCCTGGGCTGCGCTGGGGGCGGGCATCCTCGTAGTCCCGCCAAAGTCGCCGCCACCGCCACCCGCAATTCAAGCGGAAGCGGTACAGAAAAAAAGTTTTAAAACTCCCCCCCCATTCCCGGGCCAAAAAGCAGGCAAAA
>JAHTLZ010000487.1:4420-20488 GCA_023846285.1 Phrynocephalus versicolor | reverse complement strand
TGTCCCCGGCCTCCTGGTTTACTGTTCCGTTAGCCCTGCATAGCATCTCATCTTTCTGAGCATTCCCCTACTAAAAATATTTCCTTAGAATACTTTACGCTTTTGTACATTTTAGGCTTCCCTCGGATCTGCAGGCTTTCCCCACATCTCCTGATCTTTTGATCTTGGGAGGCAGGGTGGCTGTTTGCCAATTGTACTACATAAACACTGGAACTTATAAAGACAGAGTAGAGTAAGTGGTAGACCATGTGGTAGTCATTTAGTTCCCTGAAGTGAATGACAAGCTCATTTTATAAAAGATCCCCAGAGACCTTAATGGTTGTCTAAACAGAGACATGAACTTGGATCCAAATTTATTCCCACACAACTAATGTGCATATGTACAATCCCACTTCACCACAACTGTAACCTCAATTCCATTTCCCTAAGAAATGCAACTGAGGAGGCTGGGATTCAGCTGAATAAGGTAAACACTGCACTGCAGGTAGGAGAGGACACCTGAAAATCAGGTGAAGTGCCTTTTGGAAGAAGAGATCTCCTCTTCAAGGAAAGGAGGAGCTGGATTAAAGAACTTGATTTCATTGATTTCAGGCCTGGTTCGATGATTGATTATTATTCAATTAAGCCCCTGTCTAGATGAAGGGTTTTTGGCAAGGTTGGTGCATACACTGGTGGTCTCAAAGATCAATTGCTGTAGCTCTCTCTACATTGGGCTCCAACACATGTTGAATGAGGTGGTCAGGCTGGTTTCTGATGTGGTCATATCACCCTAGTACTAGCCCACCAACATTAACTACCTGTTCCCTTCCAAGCCAGGTTCAAGATTTTGGTTTTAACCTACAAAGCCCTTGCCATTCCCAGGCCCAAAATAAATAGATGACACAAAGTATTGGGTTTTAAATTGGGCCACAAGTTTATTAAATCTTTAATTGCCAATCAATTAATACAATTAAAGGTGCCTACTATAGTGCAAGTAAACATACTGTATGGCCTGTATCAACTTGACCTTCAGGCCCATAATAACATAGCTGGAATTGTGCTGTTGTACTTATCTAGCACATTACCAAAGTCAGGGAGACTAAGTCCCCTATGGCAGCCGTAAACAATTTAACCACAAGCTAACACCTTATTAATACTCAACTAACCCTAACCTAAACTCTTCATATTCTAAAAGGCCACCCAGTCCCCTTACTGGGACCTATACAATGAACCTTGCACCACCTGCCATTGTGACCAGAACAAAAAGACCCTGCCTGACCCAGTAATGAGAATGGGATGGGCCAAATCTCACCATTACTCAAGGGTCAGTCGTAGTAATGGTCAAAATTTCCCATCCAGCCCCAAAGTGATGCGACGAGCTATACTCATTCTCATTAAGTCTATGGTGGGTGGGAGGAATGCTTGTATTAAGGTTTGAAAGAGGGTGAGGAAGCAGTGGTGGGGGGCTTCTTAAAGTCTCCAAAGCCCACACTCGCCCCAAGTCATGTGGGTGTGGCTTTTGTGCTGTTTGTGTGGTTTGGGGCTGCAAAGCATCCCCACAATGGAAATTGCCACATAGAGCCACCATAAAAGTTTTGGGTCCCTGCTGCATTTCCTTCATCTTTCCTTTAGAACTTTGCCCTGTACAACCCAATATTTGCAGGCTGTACTTTCTCAGTTGACCATATTGAGGAAGGCAAAGAAGGCCACCACTAAAAATCAAGCCCTCTCTGTTATGGCCCCATCCTTACTGAATGTGCTTCCACTAGAGTTGCACCAGAGCTCCTTCCTCCCAATCGTCAAGAGGATGTTGAAGGCATTGTTCTTCAGAGATGCATTCAAGGACATTCTCTCCTGACTCAGTCTATAAGTGATCCACCCAGTCTGACCATCACTTATTGAGTTGGTTTGTTCATCATTAGCATTTGTAATAGAGATGGGTTCAAAGTGATTCGGGACAGCTCAGCAGCTGAGAGTATGCAGGACACCTTTGGTGCCGTGTGGATGAATTTCTCTGAAGTGGCATGAATCAATTCATGTCCATTTGTAGTATTTAGAGATGGGTTAGGAATCAGAAAAGTTGATTCATTTTGATTCATGATTTGTGAAACATAAAGAATGAATTTATGATTTTTTCCCTGACAAATCAGTGAAATGATTCATTTCTTAAAGACCTATCAAATGGTGTCCAAGGCACCTAGAGACACAAAATTCACAGGGACTCTTTCTCCAACCATTCTTTACAATCACTCCAAGTACAATGAAGATTGGGTTTTCCCATGCCACTTGCTAAAGGGCATGTTCCTAGGGGGAGGGGCTGCTTTTAGGTGTAGCCCTCAGGTGTCTGAAACCCAATCTTCACCAATTTAGAGGGATTGTAGAAGAGAGTCATGGGAGGCTCCCCTGCTAATTTGGTGTCTCTATGGGCTCAGTCCCACGTCCCTTTAAAAGCAGTTTAAATTACCAGATAAACTGTGTCTAAAAATGCCATCCCCACAGCCACCGGGCTTTTTGAAAAAAAAGAAAAAAGAAAACCCAGTAATGCTCCCTTAAGCAAGCTTTCTGTGACTCACCTACGAGGTAAGGAATTTTTTTCCCTCGCTTTGAAAATCCAGCTTTTAAGGAGGCAGACGCCGTGGGACCATGCAGATTATCCGGGTTTCTTTTTCTTTCTTTCTTTGGCTGTTCCTGGGGCCGATGGGCTGTGTTTTTTTAAATTTATTTTCACCTTCAGAGAAACAGAAAGCTCTATCCGGTCCTTCAAGCATTAATTTCCCCCAGAGAAGTGGTCCATTTTTTTTCAAATGCTAGCGCCACCTGCTGGCCAAGAGGGCTGAACTGCACTTTAAAATAAAAAAAGCAGCTTTCACGTGAGAACTCTTGTCCCACATATTAAATCACGTGATGGGATGAACAGGAAAAGCCGGAACTTCAGAAGATCAGGATCGAAACCCAGGTGTGACCACGGCCTATGTGCCTGGAGGACATGGTCCTGTAATGAGCCTCTTTGGATCTCTCTACTCCAGGGGTGTCCAAACTGGAGGAGGGCCAGATTTGGTGAGGTGAAAATGTGTGTGGGCTGACCGTTCAGCCACATTTGGCCCCCAGGTTGGACTTTGGACAAGCCTCTATAACATGCAAGGAGGAAGGGAGGATGCTGCAGCAACGGAACGGGGGGGGGGGGTAGGCTGGGAGGGTGGCTGAGTGGTGGTGGACAGAGACGGGGAGGGCAAGTGCAAGCTGATGCCTCCATCTGGTATGGGGAAGGGCCAGCTAGTGGGGATGCATGACAGGATGAGCCAGTGGGGAGAAGAGGCCACGGGCCACTCAAAATTTGTAAACAGGCTGCATTTGGCCCCCAGGACTGACTTTGGAAATGCCTGCTCTAGTCATAGTCTAAGATTCTAAGCATTGCACAACAATGTTGTGGGTCAGCTTTTCTTTTGCAATGTTATGTCAAAAGCTGTTACAGTGATCTGGTCTTTAATTGAGAACTGTATAAAGCCTGTTACTTGCTGCTAAAATTGATATAGAAATTAGTATAATATTGTTTCTTCTAAAACAAAAATAACTTTAAAAAAAACTTTGAGAAAATACAGCCCTCTAATGGGCTTAGTGGAACAATATATAGAGGAGGGAAGTTTACCATATGGCCTTGGCTGCTTGTCTTTCTTCTGAGTGACAGCTGAGTTACGAAAGGAATTATTTATGAATTTCAAATAAGTGGTGTTTCAAGTTAGCATTCAGTTCTTCATCAGTGAGAAAACTGGCCTGTTTATCACATATTTTAATGGCTGGATGGAAATGTATGCATATGAGGGTAAAAAGGGGTCCTTGTTTGTTGAGACAGAACTCTTCAAATAATCATTAATCAAGAGATGAGAAGAAACTAGAATTCTTTTCCAATTTTTGTTTTATTTTTACTATTTTTGGAATGTGTGGAAGATGTATAGCTTTCAAGTGTCCTGCATAAATATCTGCTTAATGCTGATGAACATTAGAGAAAGATAAGTCAGCAAGTGATGAATTAATTTCTGAAGAAGGGAGTCTTCTGTGAACAATCTTGTTGCATTCCTTCTGCATGGTGGAGAGTCTTCTACTCTTGATCAGGTTTGACCCCAGCTTCATCCTAAATGTAAACATATAGTTACTCAGTGCAGTTTGGACTTTTCAAACTTTAGACATAGTGGGTCTTAAAGATGTTGCATTGCTTCCTACAAACATAGGGTGCTTTTACACAACCCCTAAGATCCACTGGCCACTTAAATTCAGACCAGAGATCTTGGGGGTTTGTTGCTCTTCCTGTGTCCCCACCCCTCCGCACTCCCTGGCTCCTGTTTGCGTGAGGGGAGGGAGGAAAAAAAGGAGAAAAGAATGCCGGCTCACCTCCTTTCTGCCCTCTCACTCTGCTCTGGGAAGCATTCCAGTCTCTTAATATCTCTTAAAGGGGCAGGGGGCAAAACAACAACAAACACAAGGCGAGGAGAGCCCGGCACTCACTCCTTTACATCCGCATCAGAAAATTTTCACCTCCAGAGAGCAGGTACTTGAAAAGTGCGCTGGGATGTGCTTAGGTGGGCGTGGTCACACTTAATTTTTTTTAAACTCCAGAGCTGGTGGGAAAACAATTTTAAGCTCCGGATATGGGAGCCATTTGCCTCGGATTTTAGGGGTCATGTAAAAGTGCCCATAGTTAAGCTGGTATCTATATAACTTTGGTTACTTCACACTCTAATAACTCAGCCCTTCTCTGTTTGATGGTATTTCTGCTCTTTCTCTGCAGGGGGAATAGAACTGCTACTCAGAATTTTGCCTTCCCCTGCTTCCCGAAGCTATCTGTGAGATGATATGTTTGTTTTGGTTTATAATCACATTTTTGGAGTAAAAATATGTTGCAAAATAGGTACTATTTAGGAAAAGCTAACATCCATAAACCATAAAACAATGGCATTAAAACTGGAAGCTCTTTTAAAAAGTCTTAATTCAAAGCCCAGTATATTGAAATTATTGAATGCAGGATTGAATACAGTATGCAGTATAGGATTTCAAAATATGACTGTGAATGTCATACGGGAGGCCATGCTTGCTTCCCACACTCTTGATATTCCACTAAAGAAAAAAATTATCTCCTGGCATGGAGAGAAGAATGTTCCTAACATTTCTGTGTATCCCACTGCTTAAATACACATTGAGGCGAATATCAGGAATTATTAAACTGACACCAAGTGGCTACTGATGTTATCGAGTGGTTTCCTGGCTCCCTGCCAGAATTACATCAACTGGAGGGCACTGTTGTCCAATGGATATGTTCGATTTCGAAGAGGCAGAGGAACTAGAAATCAAATTGCCAACATGTGCTGGATTATGGAGAAAGAGAGTTCAAGAAAAACATCTACTTCTGCTTTATTGACTATGCCAAAGCCTTTGACTGTGTGGACCACAGCAAACTATGGCAAGTTCTTAAAGAAATGGGAGTGCCTGACCACCATATCTGTCTCTTGAGAAATCTATATGTGGGACAAGCAGCAACAGTCAGGACTGGATTTGGAACAACTGACTGGTTCAAAATTGGGAAAAAGAGTATGACAAGGTTGTATATACTGTCATCCTGCCTCTTTAACTTATATGCAGAGTACATCATGTGAAAGACAGGACTGAATGAATCACAAGATGGAATTAAGATTGCTGGAAGAAATGTCAACACCCTCACATACAGATGATGCTACTCTGATGGCAGAAAGTAAGGATGAATTGAAGAACCTTTTAATGAGGGTGAAAGAGGACAGTGCAAAAATGGCTTGAAGCTCAACATCAAAAGAACTAATATCATGCCCACTGGTTCCATCACCTCCTGGCAAACATAAGGGGGAGGAATGGAGGCAATGACAGAGTTTATCTTCTTGGGCTCCTTGATCACTGCAGATGGTGACTGCAGCAAGAAAATCAAAACACACTAGCTTCTTGGGAGAAAAGCGATGACAAACCTAGACAGCATCTTAAAAAGCAAAGACATCTCCTTGCTGACAAAAGTTTTGAATCTTGATAAGTCAAGGCAATGGTTTTTCCAGTAGTGATATATGGAAGCGAGAGCTGAACCATAAAGAAGGCTGATCACCACAGAATTGAAACTTTTGAGCTGTGGTGCTGGAGGAGACTCTTGAGAGTTCTCTGGACTGCAAGGAGATCAAACTTATCCATCCTGAAAGAAATCAACCCTGGATGTTCATTGGAATGACAGATTTTTAGCTGAGGCTCCAGCACTTTGGCCATCTCATGAGGAGAGAGGACTCCATGGAAAAGTCCCTGATGTTGGGAAAGACTGAAGCCAAAAGTACAAGAAGATGGCAGAAAATGAAATGGTTAGACAGTGTCATTGATGCAACCAAAATGAACTGAACCAGTCTCCGGAAGATGGTAGAAGACAGGAGGCCTGGCATTATCTGATCCATGGAGTAATGAAGAGTCAAACATGACTTAACGACTGAACAACAAACAGCTAACAGACATTAATAATCTTATATTTCACAAATATTGTAGTTGCAGATGGCTATGTGCATTTCAGAGATGGGCAGGTGTACCTGAGCAGTTATGAATGGTTTATCAAAATAATTCACTCAGGTTTTCAGCTTGCCAATCCTTTAAAGATGTGGCCTATGAATATCGAGGAAAAAGACTGACAAGTATATCAAAAGAAAGTTCCAGTTCATGCAGGTGTCAGGGAACAATACAAATTTGCTGATTAGAGGTCTTCTGAAAGATTCAGGACCATTTGAAGCTGTACTCTCATAGAACAACACAGATTAGCAATATAAATTGCAAATGCTGTTCCTCTATGTCTTAAAGTGGCTAAGTTACAAGCAAGCTACTGAAAGGTCAGGATATTAATCTTAACTATAATGCCATGCAAGTTGATGTGTTCTCAGCACAGTTTAGATAAGGTAATTGCAAACACATATTGCAAGTG
This sequence comes from Phrynocephalus versicolor, assembly GCA_023846285.1. Taxonomy (NCBI): domain Eukaryota; kingdom Metazoa; phylum Chordata; class Lepidosauria; order Squamata; family Agamidae; genus Phrynocephalus; species Phrynocephalus versicolor. Next base: position 13,545 of record JAHTLZ010000487.1, on the reverse strand, counting down.
TAAACTTTGTTTTGGATGTATCAGTAACCAATAGCTGGACCCGTGCACAATTCTGACACCATAAGCAAATTGTGCACTAAAGGAGAGAGACTGTTAATCACATTTTAAATTAGAGGTAATATTCATTTTCTAAATTAACATTTTTTCTTATAACAGCCAGAATGGAAGCTCTTGTATTGTGAAGGGCTTGTCAGCCTTTGCAATATGAAGCTTGGCTTTTCTTGCATTCATAAATTATCCCTACTGAGTGATGACATGCTGCTTAGAGCTGGAGTGTGTCAGGAAAGGTTTTCTTCTAAACAATCCTTGTGATGCTAATGGAATGGGTTTCAACAGAGGGAAATGTAGAGTGGTACATCTAGGTAAAAAGAATGAATTGCACAGATATAGGATGGGAGATACCTGGCTGGAAAATAGTAGCTGTGAAAGGGATCTGGAAGTCTTGGTGGACCACAGATTGAACATGAGTCTTCAGTGTGATGCAGCAACCAGGAAAGCCAATGTGATTCTTGGTTGCATCAACAGAACCATAGTATCTAGATCAAAGGAAGTGATAGTGCCACTCTATTCAGCTCTGGTCAAACCCCACATGGAGCACTGTGTCCAGTTATGTGTGCCCCAATTTAAAAAGGATGTTGACAACCTCAAGCGGGTACCGAGGAGGGTGACCAAGATGGTTGATGGTCTGGAAGAAATGTCTTATGAGGAACGGCTTAGGGAAGTGGGAATGTTTAGCCTTTCAAAAAGAAGACTGAAGGGGGATATGATAGCATTAGCTATGTTTAAATATTTGAAAGGTTGTCATATTGAAGAGGGAACAGGTTTGTTTTCCATGGCTTCAGAGACTAGGACTCTGGGCAATGGTTTCAAACTACAGGAAAGGAGATTCCATTTGTACATTAGGAAGAACTTCATGACAGTTAGAGTTGTTTGGCATTGGAATATGCTGCCACAAGGGGTGGTGCAGTCTCCTTCTTTGGAAGTTTTTAAGCAGAGGCTGGATGGCCATCTGTCAGAAATATTGTGATGGGGTTCTTGCATGGCAGGGGGTTGGACTGGATGGCCCTTGAGGTCTCTTCCAACTCAATGATTCTGTGGTTCTGTGATTCTATGATTCTGCTGCTGTCAAAAGAATGTTGCCTGGGCACTATCAGAGATGCACAAATAGATCACACTGAGACTGATGGGCATATAGATACCAAATGGGTTATTTATGCTAGGCTTTAAATTTCTCACAGCTCAATGGCTCTTTCCTTAGTACTTTGTCACAACATTTTCTTCTTTTTCTAAAGCATATGACTAAAATAAACAAATTCATTAATATTAATGCCAATAATGCTAATAATACTGAGCAAGACCTTCCTCACATCCCCACCAAACAAGGTTGGAAATGTGGTGGAACTCAGAAGACTTCCCCAGAATGAATAAGTTAAATTTAGCTTTTACTGTACTGCTACTTGAACTATGGTGCTCAAAACTGGACACAGTTTTTGAAGTGTGACCATAGCAGAACAGAGTTTAGTTTAGTTTAGGGGATTTCTGTAAACATGAACTCCCCCAACGGGGGGTGTTTGTAAAACTTCAGCCCTCTCAAAAGAACCTATCCCAGGCAGTGAGTCTGGGGGGATCTTGAAAGGCTCAAGTGTTTCACCAATCCTTACATCTATAACCCAGCCTGCCCATTTGGATCTCGAATCTCCTCTACTCGGGCCTTCATGTGAGACAGTACATATCCCTGAGAAGCCAAACCACAACGCAGCAGACTCCAGTGACTCCAGTGTGGCCAAAGAAAGCAACTCTCCTTCGTTTAAGGGAAATCTAAAAATAGTCCTTTCACCTCAGTGCTCTATAATTAAGAAAACTTTGGGAGGCTCCTTTACTCTGATCGACGCTTCAGAACAATCAGTTCCCCCACTTTTGTTCAATTCTACAAAAGATCGCTCAAACCGAAGTGGTCTCCCCATGGATTTAGTCCAACCAGACTGACTAATACCCACCGATAGGATCTTCTCACTGAAGATCTTGTCCTGGAATATTGCCGGCTGGAAAGGGAAATCAAACGATCCAGAGTTCCTACATTTCCTCCAGGGTTTTAATATTGCCCTTCTTTAAGAAACCTGGCATGAAGGGGATGTTACATTGCCTGGATATACCTCAATTGTAACTCCAGCTATCGTCCCATCACGCAGAGGCCGGAGCAGTGCCGGTCTGTGTTGTCTGATCACTAACCGCTATCAGATCAAGATAGAGCACCTACACAGTAGTCCCCCATTAGCTATGGCCATTTTAATTCAAAACCTGAAGCCCCCTTATGATAATTAATGTTTATCTACCCCCACAAATTAACAAAGAAAAATTGCAGGCACAATGGGAGACCTTGAACAGTTATTTATTTTCTTTAGAGGCAGAATACCCTTCAGCTGAAGTTTTCATTGCCAGAGACTTTAATTCCAGGATCAGAAATGACAACTCGGCTCTATTGGACTCCATGGGCAACAGCTTGGAAGACCATTTTCCAGAACAGCTTAAGCTTCCAAGTTGTTCCAAAGATTTCCAGATTAATCCTGTGGGGCACCATCTGGCCAGACTCTCTAGGGGGACCAGAAAGATTATCTTAAATGGTTCATCTGTATCGGACCACCCTGGAGAATTTACTTTCTGCTCCCACAGGGGGAGCAGTGTCATCGACTATGTAATTGTTTCCCCCAACTTGAGCGACAAGGTAGTCGACTTCCAGGTTGGATCGCAAATTGACAGTGACCGTTTTCCCTAAATCACTAAAGTAAAATGTAACCAACTAGCATCTAGCATATCCTATCACCTTAATAATAAAGAAAGCAAGGCACCTCATTGCATGAGAAAGAAATGGTGCCCAAAAATAGAGGATAAGATAAATTTAGCATTAAACTCCATCCATTTTATAAACATGAAACAGAATTTGTCTGAGGCATTAGACCCATTAGAGGCCATCTTTCACTATGAAAACCTGGTGGCTGAAATCAATAGTATCTTAAGTCAACAAACTTGCCAGAGACCGTATAAAAATGCAAGACTTAGTCCAAATTCCTGGTTTAATAGAGATTGTCTTCTTTTGAAAAATCAGTTACGTTGCCTGTATCACTGCTATCGATCAATCCAGTCAGATTCTTCTCCCCCATGTGAATATATTAAATTAAAAAAACATAAGTTTGTAATAGCTCAAAAGAAGCAAACTTTCATCAGGAAAGTTTGGAACTTAAGGAAAGATGGAACTTAATGTTTCATTCTGTTCGTTCCAACAACAGTAAACAGTTTTGGATGTTGGTCAGGGGTGCCTTAAAAAGCAGGTCAGGCTCCTTGGATGCCCAGATTCCTGCACACATATGGAAGGATCACTTTACCAACATTTTCTTTGATCCTCAATCCCCGGATCTAGATCCCCTTCATCCAGCACCTCCAAACTTACCTAAATGGGACCCAGTAAATACTTTAGAAATCAAAACTTTGATTTCTAATTTAAAACTGCGAAAAGCGGCTGGTCCAGATGGGATTCCTCCTGAACTCCTAAAAAAGCACTTGGAGTGGTGGGCCACTCCTTTGGCCACCCTTTTTACATTAATAGACCAGTCCGGAAGGGTATCTGCAGCATGGACTAAAGCCATCATTGTACCTATTTTTAAAAAAGGAAACCCCCAAGACCCAGGAAACTACCGCCCAGTCAGCTTGCTGTCCATTATAGGGAAACTTTATGCTCTCCATTTAGTGAAAAAACTGACAACCTGGATGGACAACTATAGGATTTTGGGCCCAGAACAAATTGGCTTTTGTAAAGGTAGACATACACTAGACCACTGTTCAGTATTGACCCATCTTGCAGAGAAGAACAATGTCATGGGTGGGAGGAGACTGTTTGTAGCTTTTTTCGACCTAAAAGGGGCTTTCGATTCAATCTCAAGGACTCTACTGTGGGCCAAACTGGAAAAATCCTCAATTGATAAGAGACTGCTATTTCTCATTCAAAAGCTATATCTCAATACGAGCTGCCAGGTGCGCTATGGCCTTGATGGGGAACTGTCGGATGGGATCCCAAATAACAAGGGGGTTAAACAGGGTTACATTTTGGCACCCTATTTATTTAACCTTTTCATCAATGATTTGAGCAGCTCCCTGAAACAAGTTCAGGGCCGCCACCCCCAAGTTAGGTTCCCAGCAAATTTCACTACTCCTTTATGCAGATGATGCAGCAGTTCTACCCAAACCCAATTGGGTCTTAAGAGGCTCATAACAGCTTTTGCAACTTATTGCGATAACAACAGCCTGTCCATCAACACCCAGATTTTAGTTTTTTCAAAGAGGTGGAAAAGACTGCGTTGGTCTCTACACAATGACACTCTGGAGCAGGTTAAGGAATATAAATATCTTGGGATTACTTTTAGATACAACATGAGCTGGTCAACTCATCGAAGCCACACCCTTAACCTTGCTAAATGTAGTTCACAAGCAGTGGCTCGGTTTTTCTACAGAAACTGAGGTCGCCATGTCCCATCAGCCATTCAGGTCTTTCAAGCAAAAACAAGGGCTCAATTATTATACGGCATCCCAGTGTGGATCAAAGCATTCAACTCTGAGGTTGAAAAAATTCAATCTGCTTTTTTTGCGTCAGATTCTGGGGGGTCCCAAACTGCGTTCCCTATGCAGTGTTGTGCCTTGAGGCAGGAGTGGGTAGATTGGAAATTAACGCCTGGACTCAGACCCTAAAGTACTGGCTTAGAATCTTTTTTTGTGCAGACCAACTGGGGTACGTGTCTAACATGCTGTCTGATTCTTACCAAAGCCAGTGGCAATCCTTCATTAATCAAAAAATTAGGTCTGTAGGTATCCCGCTTGACCATATTTTGACATTAGGGCAGAAACAGGCTCTAAGAATTCTTAACCAGAAGCTACGGTAAGTGACATAGAGAGGCAAGAACTTTTCTCCCTGGCACATAGAACCTGCTCCCCTTTGTCACAAGGTGTGTTTCCAACGTATAAGACCCCCACAGCATATTTAACCTCACTTTGTTCACCACAGGCTTGTAGAGCTTTCATGTTGGCCAGGATGAATGTATTGCCATCAGCACTCCTTCAGGGTAGGTTTATGGGGATTCCGCACCAAGAAAGATTCTGCCCATGTGGAAACCAGTCCCCAGAATTTATCCAACACATGCTTTTATTTTGCCCTTTTTATGTTCATATTAGAAACAACTTAATTGCTCCATTGCTGAAGAAGTTCCAAGGCCACCCTTCTAGATGGTTAGTCCAATACTGTTTAATAGATAAGAATTCTTATGTTACAGCCCGGGTAGCAAAGTTTTTTTCAGGCTGCCATATGCAAGAGAGCAGAGATTACCTCAACCATTCATCCATCTTCCTGATGTTTTTACCCATTCATAGTTTTACTCTTTTTCATTGCTTTATGATTCACTGTATATTTGTTTATACGGGTCATACGACCGCAATAAACTTGAAACTTGAAACTTGTTTAGTTTAGTTTAGTTGAAATTTATATACCACCTGCTTGCACAGAGACAATTCAAGGTGATGCACAAGTTCAAAGAGATAAAACAGAACAACAGTAACAAAACAGTCATGGAGGGAAAAACCAAGTCCAGTGAGTGCCCTGTGGGTGAGACAGATGACATCTTGGGCCAGGTTCATGGAGGCCATGGAGGCCATGAACTCCAGAGCTGCTCCCAACACTCCAGGACTGGCATGTGCATTGAAGTCCCCAATTGCAAGTAGCCTATGGGATCTCAACAGTGCTTCTAATATGAACAGTGCTTCTGATAGGGAGAGTGCAGGGTCATGAGGAGCACAGTACATGAGCACTATCCCAAACCTGTCCCGAAGACCCACCAATAGATACAGACACTCAAGCCCTGGACTTACCAACATCACAGTTCTGCTGACTACAAAAGATTCCCTGTAAATGATGGCCACTTGTTGCAGTCCGGACGAAGTCTGCCAGCAGGCAATCACCCAAGGAGACACGGGAAACAGCTGTTTGCAATACGGTACCGGGAGAGCTCTGGTGCGATCAGGTAATCTGGTCTCACCGGCACCACCCGCAGCTTTATTTATATTCCATTGTTCACATTATTACACGTAAGCTAACTCCTTCCTGACTCCTATTCTGCGCATGTGCTAGGCTAAGCTAATCATCTGTTTACATTTGTCAGTCTGTGATTTCTCTGGTGCTGCGCGCTTGCGTGCGCGTGAGTGTTACTATGCGGAACAATCATTACTACGCCTGCGCCAGTTTTATTGCTGACGCTGTATTGTATCATAGCCAGGTAAAGTCAGTTACAAAGCGTGTCAGTTTGACCTAGCTAAAGGTATGCTTTGTAGTTATGCTTGAACTATTTTTTGACCTACGCTGACAAGCTAAATATACTGGCTGAATATAGAGCCAGAGCCTTTGAAGCCTTTGAAGCACCGCCACATGTCCCCTTTCTAAATTATTAGATTTGATTTTGATTTGATACAGAGTTAACAGAAGGCAGGATTCGACCAGAAGGCTGATAGACAGCATGAAAATTAGGGCCATTAAGATGGAAGTCCGGAATAACTTCATCAGGATCTGTACGGCTGACAGGAAGGTATCGTGTTGACACGGAGACCGCAAGGGCGCTGCGGTTTGACTCTACTCTTGACCCGCAGGATCTTAATGTGGCCATGAGGGAGGGGATGCATTGAATAAAACAACACAAGCTAACACAAAACAGATCCTTAATGACCCACTTACTACAGATAGACCCAGTTAAGGATATATAATCAGGACTAAACATGGGTAATGCATGGTATATGTCATAGTAGGTAGAATTTACAAAATCATTATTTAATGAGCAAGCAGAGTTGCTATTACCATAAAAGAAGAAGTAATCATTTTCCGAAAAGGGATAGCTTCGGGGCTAGTTGCGTTAACTCCCTCAAAAGGGGTAGATTGGGGTATGTTTTGTAGCTGAGCTACTACCAAATCAGGAACACTGAAAGGCGTGGGCAAAAATGACATAGAAGCTACTGATATGGGAGGCTCATAGATGAGAGAAACTTGCTTCCCATGAAAATCAAACATGTATTGAGCATGCTTAAGCCATGTGTTAGGCAATTAAAACTCCTACATATTCTCTATTGTGCCTGCATCTGTGATATTATGATCTGCCGATGATATCACTGTGCCCAAGAGAAAAAGGAGGAAACCCAACATGCTGAATTTGAATCGTCAGCAGGTGGCGTTAATGTCTTGCACCAAGGTCTGACACAGCGAGCCGGAGTCCAACTGCTCTTGAGATCTGAAATGAAACTCAACAGGAGTGTGTGAGAAATCTCTGAGATAACTCAAATGATTAATAGTAAATAAAACCTTAGAAATAACAACAGGTATATCTGCTGGAGGGACCCCCCTCCCTTCCGTTTGTTTAGCAAACAGCTGTCAACAAAATAAGGTACTGCTCAGGTCTGAAGAGCTTCCTGCAACAGAAGGAAAAGAGACATTAGATCTACATCAGGAAACTGAAGCAAAGGGCGATACACATGCTGTGTATCAACAATGAGATTAAAGGGAGTGTCAGAAAAATGTTGAAAGGCCAAAATCACTGCAGCAAGTTCCACACGTTGAGCAGAGCATTGGTCGGTTGTAAAAACTGGATGCCAATCCCCATTCTGCTCCTGATACGTGAGAACTCCTTTTGTTTTAGTGCCATCTGTAAAAATAGTGGGAGCATCTGAAAGAGGGCGAGGGCATCTTGTTGAAACAATAGTCGCCAAAGGAACAGTAGCAAGAAGAGTAAGGCGTGGATCCTTTGGAGGATAGAAAATGTATTCGCCAGAGAAGCCATCCAATACCACTTGAAAGTCCAATGAGGTGGCATGTACATAGCCAAAAATGCTCCATCCTGGTTGTACCTGCTGGGCACCCGAATCAGAGCCTTGTAAGCCAGATTTCCAACTTCTCTTATAACTGCATCACTCAAAGTCAACTGTTTATCAAGGGTCTGATAGTCACCTGTGCCAGCATACTGCTCTGCAGAAATAGGATCTGGGGGTCTCTCTGCACCTTCGGCAAGGGTGCTGAGAGCAGTCACATGAGCTTGCTTGTTACGGGCGCTCAGCTGTGCAGCCAAATCTCGAAAGTTTTGAGCCCAAATTTGATAGTCTGCTGGAGTAAGCACTGCCTGGCACATCAACCGCCAATCGTAAGGGAGTAAACCCGCTTCCACAATAGTATGTAAGAGAGTTCTTGTATAGGGAGCATGCAATCCATTCACCTTCACAATCTCCATTAACTGTTTGACTATTTTCATATCAACTGGCTGGTATTTTGGTCGAGCTCCCTCCACACGTAACACAGGAAATGCCAAAACAGGGTGGGTGACACACAATTCAGGGTTGGATGCTCTAGCTTCTGAGACAGGGGAGCAGTACTGGCGTGTTGTCTCCCCAACAAGAGGCGGACCCATGGGGAATGGGCTTGCAACCGCAGGAGCAGCTACTGCAGGACATGGTGGTGCTGAGGGTGAATTTTCGGACGCCTCCGCTTTGGGCTCCTCTGCTTTGTTTAAAGGCGGCCCTTTTTCCTGCTCATATGGCGGCGGTGCCGTGGCGGGCAGCGGTGGATAAATCACCGGGGCAGACGGAGGCAAAATTTGTGGTAAGGGAAACGGAGGAGTTTGCTGGGCAAATAAAATATTAGCCGGAGTGAGTCCCACCAATGTGGCGCAAACTTTGCACCATGCATAGAGGGTAGACAGGGGGACTCTCGGGTGACCTTGAAAGCAGGTTCCAATCTTCACCCAGTCTTGCAAGGAAAAGGTGCCTTGTTCTGGGACCCAGGGGCAAACGTCGTGGATCGCTAGTACCAATTCGACGATGTCATCTTTTGAAATAAAATGACCTTCCCTTGTTACTAATTGGTAGAGTTCATCAGCATAGCGCTGCTGAGGTGCCGAAAGCTTACAGCCCATAGTTGATTATTAATTGTTCAGCCGGGCTTGAAGGTAGGGAGAACACTCACCTGAAGTGCTACAGCGAAGGGGGCCGACTGGCCGGGTGAGGTTCTGCAGTGCTGCACAAGAATCACGTCGGGGTCACCACATGTTGCAGTCCGG
>JAHTLZ010000486.1:686-10920 GCA_023846285.1 Phrynocephalus versicolor | reverse complement strand
AACCCTAATCCTTGATTCCTTACCCATACGCCACAGTACACTGTCCTTTTAGTGGGTCAGAGAGGCACCCAGAGGTGCACCCCACTACCCCACCCTAACCTCACCAGTAACTAGCCTAACCCTAGCCCTTGCGCTAAGCTGCTGTCCCCTAAGCCAGATCTACTTGCATTGCACTGTACGCAAGTACGATTCCCTTCTTTGTGAGACACAGCGGGTGCGAGAGCCTTAGGCATCACCCTATGGCTCTGGGTTCTGCCAGTGCACTGGTCTCATAGTCTGCAACTGGTATGCATGTCCATATGGCTATGCATGCCCTTTTGCAGCAGCAGGTGAGGAGAGGAGACCCCCATGCCATGAGGGGTCTCCAGGAGCCTGCTTTCCCTTCCTAGCGGGTGAGGATAGGAGGCACCCACCCCCCAAAAAGAGGTGCCTCCAGGAGCCTGCTTCCCTTTATAGCGGGCCAGCGGAGGCACCCACCCCACAGAGGTGCCTCCAGGAGCCCGCTACCCCCCTAAACCTAAAAACGAAAAACAAAACGACTATTTTTTGCGAAGTTTCACGAAAAACGGAAACGAGCCGACACGGGCCGCCTCCGACACACGACAACTTGAAAACGTCATTTTCCCTAGTCGTGCCCATCTCTACTGGTGACTTAATATTAAAGAGCTTTGTGGCAAAGTGGTTAAACTGGTGTACTGTAGCCATAACATGACCTGTGGTTCAATCCTAGGTAGCCAGCTCATGACTGACTCACCCTTCTATCCTTCCGAGGTCAGTAAAATGAGAGGAGAGGGGGAAATGTGTAGCCTGCATAAATAAATTGTAAACCACCCAGTGTTATGAGGCAATATATAAGCAGATCACTTTGCTTTAATATTAGGCCTATGGATTTTGGATTTAATAAATCCATGTAATTCACGCCCCCAAATTGTCCACAGCGTTAAAAAAGCAGGAGAGGAATGTAGCAATTTACCATTTAGTACAGTTATTTGCATCTCACCTATCAGGATACCTGCAAGTAATTTATTTATTTATTTATTTATTTATTTATTTATTTACTTCCTATCCAGCCTGGGGGCCACTCTGAGTGGTGAACAAAAGGAAAATAAACACAATCACATTTTTAAAAACCCAAACAAACAATATTAACATTAACAAAGGAAAAGTAAACTCAGTAAAGGCCAGAAAAACAAAAAATAAAACAAAACCATAACATAAAAATAAACCATTGAAACTATAGAAGACCAATTGTAAAACAGTTTATAAATGGGATAAAAATGTATTTTAAATAATCACACTAAGCAAAAACTGGCATATGAAAAGTCATCTCACCTGGCTATTCTCCAGGGAAAATCCTGATGACTTTCTGACAGGTGCCACAGGTCAGATAGGAAAGAAGGGTTTTGATGGAGCAGCAGCAAGTACCTTAGTCTTGTCCTCACCTGCTTGCCTCTTTCACTTTTCTGAATCCTTTCTAATGGTTGATGATGGGGCTGGAGAAGACCTTGACATTTCCCTTGTTTTCTTTTGCTTGAAAACACTGAAAACTGAACTAACCCCTCTTCAGAAGAAGCATGCCCATAACATCAGCTTTTGAGAAACAAGTACAACAGCAGAAAAAGGCTTACATTTGTAAGGCATGCTCATGGACTTCCTAGATGCATCTATTTGACCATTGTAAGAAATGAGATGCCCTTGAAATGATCCAGGCAAAGCTCTTCCATATTCTTACATGAATCTTAAAATCTTGTCAGCAGTGAAGTTGCAAAGATAATTTGTCTTCCTTGCTACTGGTCCACAACATCCCTATACAGAGGTATGGTGCCTGTTTAGTTGCCATAGCTAAAAGTCATTGATAGAAAGTCCCCTAAGCAAACAATTGGTTGTTTATTATATGCATATCATACCTTACATCCAAAATAATGTGGCAGCATACATGATTTTCCTTCCTTCACTAGCTTTAATGTTGCTGTGAAGTAACTTTGGCTAAGACCCTGCAATAGGCTAACATAAAGTCACCTCGGTGTGCTTCATGACTGAATGGGGATTTCAACATGAACTTCCAGAGGTCATTAAATCTTAGCAGCAAACAAGTTTTTAGTCAGGCATCTTTGGTCTAAGTATGTTGATTAGACCAACAAAGAAACTGACTTTGAATCGCATGGTAAGTGTTTGATTTGGCTTTAGTTTTCTGTGTATATAGTGTAGTGTGAATTTTCAGTCACTCATTAGAATTGTGGGTAAATCTGAAGGAAACAGAATTAGAGATGGGCATGAAATGCCAAAATGGCATTTTATTTCATAATTCATTCCCCCATCCCATTTCATTTGTTAATAACAAAATGATTTTTTATATAAAAATATTTGCTTCACAATTTGTTTTAGTTCAGGGTTCGTTTTCTTTTCTTTCTTTCTTTTTCGAACCCCACTGTTTTTATTTTTTATTATTATTTATTATTTTTATAATTTTTTTAAAAATTCTGTCAGTTCAGGGGCCCACAGGCTGGATCGGAGTTTGCTTTAAAAAAATTTTTTTTTTACTTTTTTTATACTTGCAGACCACGTGGCCCACCTACCAGCTGCAGCACAAGCCGGTCGGCTTTCTTCTTCTGCTGCTGGCCTATGGCTGGTTCGGCTGCCTGTGGGTCGGGTCCGGTGCTCGTGGGCTGGGTCCGGTGCTTTATTATTATTATTTTTTTTGAATTTGTTCATCTGCTGGCCCGCAAGCCGGTTTGGCAGCTCATGGGTTGGGTCGGCGGCCCACGGGCTGGATTGTTTTTTTTATTATTATTTTTTATTTTGACTGGCTCACCATATGGACCGCCTACCTAAAAAAAAAAAATCGTGGAAGCCCCCTCCCTGGGGGCTGGGGGCAGCAGTGAGGATGGACCGGACCACCAGTCACAGGTAGGAGACACTGGTGGAAAGAAAAGTGAACCGAGCCAAAATGGAAATTTCTGTTTTGTTTTGTTTTGTTTTTCTTAGAGGGGGCAGTTAGGTAACAAAACAAATAACGAATAATGAAACATACCAAAAGTTCATTTCGTACCCATTTCTAAACAGATTCTTGTTGCAAAGCTCCTTTAAGAAAGAGAGAGAGAGAGAGAGTTAGAGAGAACAGGCAAATCTTTCCCAAGTGATCTGTATGGACATCCTCCATCCTCTTTTGTCTTCAGATTGAAAACTGAGGGCCACAGTCTGTGGGACAGCTTTAGTTTCTTCATTAATTTCATCTGATTTGAGAAGCATAGCAGTAACCACATAAATCCTCACCTATTTTCATCCTACCAATGGTTGAAGTGTTTTTGTTTTTGTGGTGGTAGTGCTTCCAGAAAGGAAAGTAGGGGAGGAGAGATAATTATTTTGCTTTAATGCAAAAATAGCAAATGCAACAAAATGAGGATAGCTGCTGCTCTGCAGCATGGACCTCATGGGCAGAACCCTCTGAGGGGCAGGATGTGTCTTTGAAAAGAATCAGCCATATATTATGTTCTTCTTAAAAGGAAGAGGCACAACTTTTGTGCAAAGACTAGTTTCTGAAAATTACACAGATATTGACAAGAAAAAGCAGCACTGTGTGTCTCACTGTCACCCAGGCTAGGCAAGAAGGAACAACTGCCTGACTCAGTCGATAGCAGCTTCCTGACCCCCTACCTAATTTGTGGACCCAGTTAGTCCCCTTGAAGACCATGGTTGGAGAGGTGGGACATCGCTTATCCAGTTTGATTTAGTAAATGGATGTTTTGTTTGCCTTTTTCATGTGCAATGAGTACATGGCTTAGAATCATGGCCATGGGTCTGTGTTCCAGCTACAGAGTGAAACTTCACAGGTTACCCAAGCACTGAGAAGGACATGTCAGGAAAGCACTCCACAGAACAAAGAGGCCAACCAGGACATCAATATGGTGGAGTCAGATGAGGCAAGAATGATACATCTCATGTGGATAAAAGCATAACTATAAATTAAGATTTATATGACTTTATTATAGTTTTAGCTAATTTTGTTTGTTTTTCTTTTTAAAAAATTTTTTAAGTTGTCTTGAGTGCTATTTTTAATGGAAAGATGAGGTATAAATGTAATAAATAAATAAGAAATCGCCAAATTGCTATCTGATAGAATATCCTCAGATTTGTTGCCTGTAGAAAACTTCCCTATCCCTGCCTATCCTGTGGTCAGGCTGTCTCTGAATGGAACTAATGCTCAGATCTGATTTGCACTGCAGTTTTATTCATATTGATGGCACAAAATATATCTTGGGGCTCAGACATACAAACAGTTCTCTGCATGTCTGTGGTAATGAAATCCTCTCCCGCTCCAGCAGCTGGCTGTCGTGAAACCAAGCACGACAGAAGATTTTAAGTGACTTGGGAGCGGGGAGGGTGTCTTATAACAACACTCCCTTTGAAAGCCATTTTATTGTCAAGCATGTGTGCTTCCCTGCTAAAGTCAACAAGGTGAAAGGACACCGCAAAGGTCATTTTGTAGGCATAGTCCTTTGGAATTGCTTTTGCACCTTTGGCTTGTGAAGCTTGGCTTTGGACAATTATGAGAGGACATCAGAGCTTTCCTAGCCAAAACGCCTTTATTTACTCCAAGCTTTGCCTGCACAAAGAAAATCTGTTGGTTTTTGGGTTTTTTTTTTGAAGTTTTACTGAAAAGGTGACAGCAGGGACACTGAGGTTGTCAGAACACAGAGCTGGTCCAGTCATGGACAAGCTTTATTTCTGTTTCCATTGCTGGCTAAAGATGAAAAGCAATTCATTATTTATGTGTTGGAAATATTTCTGTATCATTTCCCATTTATGCAAATCCCAAAGCAGCCGAAATCAACATTGTCAAAAACAACTCCCCCCAAAACACAGTTGTACAACATAAGAGAAATTTCCTTTCAGCTTATGGTTGGTGGAGAGCCATGGGGGGGTGGAATATAGATTTTCAATAAACTGTTCAAATGGAACAGGGATGAGACATGACATATTGCCAAGGATGGGTACAGCTGCAGAGAAGTCCCATATCTATGTCACTATGAAATGCAAATGCATAGGATGTAGCAACAACATATCTTGAAAGTCACAGTCAGGCTGGTATATGAGATGTTTCTTGAGGTAGTCTCGTCTGGCACCGTACACAGTTCTGTATACTAATATCAATAGATTAAGCCTAGTTTGGTAACATATTGGCAGCCAATACAGCTCTTTTAGCCTAGCTGCAATATTTAGCTGTAATATTTAGTATGCAGGGCACAACACAATCTTCTCCACCAACTGCAGCTTCTGAACCATAATGGATATTAGCCCTCATACGTTGCAATAGTCCAGCCTCAAGGTTGCCAGTGCACAGGGCCTAGGACAGGAATGGCGAACCTATGGCACGCGTGCCAAAGATGGCACACGGAGAGCTTTCACCTGGCACGTGACAGGTTCCCTTCCCCCTCTGCTAGACCAATCTTGAGGAATTTGCGGAGGGGGAAGTAGGGGGACATGGAGCATATTACGTGCCAGGCTGACCCTACCGCCACCATCCCCATCGCTGCACTCGCCCCCGCTTCCTGCCAAGCCTGCCTCTGCTGACCCTACTGCCGCCATCCCCATCACCGCCCTCGCCCCCGCCCCTTGCCGACCCCACCTCCGCCAACCCTCGTCTCCGCTGCCATCCCTGTGACCCACCACCGCAGCCTGCCAATGACCCTGACCCCGCCACCCCATCACCCTTGCTGCCCTCGCTCCCACCCCTGCCCCCGCCACCGATCCCAACCCCATCACCTTTGCCATTGCCACCCTTGCCGCCCCCACCTCCACCACCATTACCATCGCCATCCCTGCCCCCTGCCACTGCTGCCTATGACCATGAGCCCGCTGCCCTGTCACCCTGCTGCCTTCGCCACCCATCATAAGAACATAAGAACATAAGAAGAGCCCTGCTGGATCAGGCCAAAGGCCCATCTAGTCCAGCTTCCTGTATCTCACAGTAGCCCCACCAGATGCGTTGGGGAGCACATGAGACTAGATCCCTGTCTCCTGATCCCACTCCCCTGCATCTGGCCCTTGAAGAACCTCGGTTTTAAGCCTGGAGATGATACATCCCGACACACACACCCAGCACCGCCGCCGTCTCCATCACTGAGTTTGGGCACTCGGTGTCAAAAAGGTTCGCCATCCCTGGCCTAGGATATCAGTGTGCAAGAATGCATGTTGTCAGGGTACTGAACCACATTGAATGATCCCATGTGAAGAAATTATTCAAGTATTCAATGGTAGCAATGGATCTGAAACCCCATAAAATAATGAATCTCTTTGGGCAGGGGTAAAGAGTTTCCCCAACCTCTTTCCTAAAGGACACTTTCCTAGGGGCACACAATTTGTGGATGTATAACTCAGATGTCTGGAACCCAAACTTCACCTAACATAGAGGGACTGTAGAGGAGAACTGGGAGAAGACTTTCTGCAAGTTTGGTTTCTCTAAGTTCCTGGGGGGCACTTTACTCAGGGAGGATCTTTTGGGATACATACCTTACACCTCTGAACCAAAATCTCAACTAATCCTGCAGGGCTTGTAGAGGTGAGTCAGAGGATGCATCCTTGAAGATATGTGGTCTCTAGATGCCAGGAGGGTTTTTAATAGCATTTAAAGGGGAAAATAATCAATTTCTTGATTTATCAGTTCATCACTGGAAATCTATTGATTTAGAGATGGGCACGACTTAGCGAAATTTTCGTTTCCGTTTTTGTTTTTTGTTTTCGTTACGCAACGAACTGAAAAACGAAAATTGGCTCCAAAATGGAACAAAAACGGAAACGAAACGACTAATTTTGAGCCAATTTTCGGTTTTCATTATGGCAAAAGCATTTAATGGCACTAAATGGGGAAAAATAAAAAAATTCGTTTTCGTTTTCGTTTTTCATTTTCATTACGAAACAAAACGAAAATGAAAAATTTTGAAAATTAGCTCACGAAAACGGAAACGAGCTGAAACGGACCCCTAAACGAAAAACCATTTTTCCTGAGTCGTGCCCATCTCTATATTGATTCATTGATTAATCAATTCATCACCCTGGTGAATGACAAATCATAACAAATCACCATTTTTGATTCCCCATCTCTAGTCTGATACTGATATCAAATATTTTACTGACAGGATGGTACCTTGGGGCACCCATAAGCAAAGCAAACAGCATTCTGACATACAGTCAATTGCCTCCAGTCCTTAACCCATAGATTCAGTCCAGGATGACATCATGGCTAATGGCAGCAAAAGCCATGGAGTGATTAGTTGAGTGTAACTGTCAGTACTCTGTCTGCCCTTCTTCCAATAACCTCTCATAGACCTTTCCTAATTACTCTGGAAGTGATTATAAACATCCAGGTAGAAGGAGGCTCCTTTCCAAGATTAGCTCTGCAGTTAGCCCCTAAGGTCAACAGGTGTCACAGCCCACTGTATAGTGCATTGACCACTACCAGGGCCTATCCAGTCAAGGCTTCTTGGACAGGCTGAATGCTAATGCTGGGCAAGGGTCAGGAAATCACATCTTGACCTGAACTGCCTCAAACATCTTCTGACCATCAAGACAAAGGCTAATCTACATAATACCATATAAGACCTGCTTTGTTAGTGGCCTTCAACACATAACTAAGTTGAGTGATGTTGTCCCCCAAATGCCTTGCAAAATCATCACCACAGGTCTCTGCATATTGTGGCACTAGCACTGTATATCAAGCCAACTGTAATAAGCACTGTACCACCACCACCACCACCCAAAAAACCTCAGCTGGCCACCTACTTGAGGACACAACAGAGAGTATAAAGTATGCCTCCTTTTTAGCTCTGGCAAGCAAGTGGCCAGGGTGTCAAAGGGGAGTCCCCTGAGTCTGCCTCTCCAGGAAGGACCAGAACCACAGCTGGACAGGTCCAATCCCAGAGAGAGGATATTATGGCTGATGGTCCTAAAAAACCATTGAGAGGTCAAGCAGAATCAATGAAGACTTGTGGGTTGCAAAAACAGTGTCAGGGAGCATAGGCAAACCAAGGGCCACACTTGATCCATGGCTGCAGCTAGAATCTGCCTGCAGCAGAGAGGAAGGATGACACAAAAGCACTGGAAGTGCCCTAGAGTGGCTTCTCCTCCCTCTTCAACATCCTGAGAACAACTTCTCTTTATGGAGGTCTGGGATCTCCACGTTCCAGGGACTGAGTAGGAACCGTGTGAACAGATCCAGGCACTGTGTTATATCTGCTGAAGTGCAAAGGAAGCTTTCTGACATGACCTTCTGCTGCAAATGCCACTGCTCCTCTCAGGCTCACACTCCTTGCTTGGAGGGCAGAAGAATGGAGGAACCAGCAAGTGGCACTGCACAGTGTGCTGAGCTTCTGTTTCCCAAGCAGGGGGACCATGCATGGATAGACTATTGGTATGAATGGCTGCTAACTGTGGCATGATTCCTCTGCCAACCTGTGATATTGAGGGATATATTGCCATGCATGATTCTGCTCTGTTTCCTTCTTTTCATCTGTGCTGAGCAAACCCAGGTCATCAAGTCCATTTTGCTTTCAATCTAGTATAATGCTGTTATTCTCAAAACCATGGGAGACTCTGTTCAGTATGGCCTTCAAAACTGTACAAGCATCACTTTCCATCATAAATCTCTTCTCTTTCTTTTCTCATCTTTCCTCTTTCCCCCATTCCTAAGAATCACCATTGTGATCAAGGCTTCCTTGTAAATTGCTACCTCCCTTTGCTTTTGGTGGAGAACCAGGTGACGTCTTTCTAAAAACGCTGCAAATGCACAAACAAGTCCAGTAAACTGCCCTATCTCCCCTTCCTTCACCACCCCACTAATGCCTTTCCTAAGAGTAAATATTGCTGAATATGTTTGAATTGCAGCAGTTTTCCTATTAATAAGTACCGCTAGATTCACTGGGAGATGAAGTGCTTTATTAAGCATTCCTGCACTTTTTTAAAAAAAGAAAAGTATTACAGTATTCTCAATGTATTAACTCAGCTTCTTTAGAAAATAGTATAGAGGAGGCTACTGCATTAAAAAACACAGAAATGTTCAGGACATGAATGACAGCAGAGAAGAGAGTGGGGAGAGCATTATCAACAAGCACCATCCACATTCTTTTCACATACATTTTACTCCTCCTTAGTGGCACATCCCCTGTACTGGAAACCAGGCTATGTGAAGTGCTTCTAGTTTGTCCAGAGATCAATGAAAGGGATGCTTGATAAGTAGCAGATTGTGTCTGAGTCCCCCACCTCTGTTTTCAATACACACATAAATGGCTTCTCTGACCCCTCTCTCAAATAATCTATATTCGCTGTCTAATATATTTACAACTACATCTTCAAATGAGTGCCCTTTGTCCTACAAATGGAGGTAAACTGATAATTCTGGTCCTGAAGTGGTCCTTCCATCAGTCCCCAGACAAATCAGAAGCATTTCACACCTCCACCAACAAGGTCATAGCTACTAACAACCCATACTTAATGGGTGTTGGGAAGGGTTGCATGGGAGGGGGGGACTTTCACACACCCTAGGCCATTATCCCCCTGATAGGCCTATTCAGATCATGGTCCACCTGTGAATCTATAGGCACTTTGCAAAAACATTGCTGAAGTCAATATATATTATGTCTAGAGAATTTCCAACATCTGCCAGGGAGGTTACTTGATCAAAAAATGAAATCATATTAATCTGGCAGTATTTGTTCTTGTGAAAACTCATACTGATGCCTAATTATTGATACATTGTGTGGTCACCTTATAATCTACTCTGCATTTTCTTTGAGATTGATATCTGGATGGCTGGTTCCCAAGTTCCTACTTTTTTATCTTTTTGAAGACAGGGACAACATTGGACTTCCTCCAGTCATCTGGCACTTCACCCATCCTCCATGATTTCAAGTAGAGATGGGCACGACTTAGCGGAATTCCCGTTTCCGTTTCCGTTAGTCGTTTCCGTTACGGAACGGAAAAGGAAACGGGAATTACTCCGCCAGAACTCGAACTCGAACCGACTAAAGAATAATTGGGTCTGATTTGTCGTGGTCATTCCTGGCATCGCGGCGATCCCGCGATGCCAAGCGGCACAGAAAAAAAGTTTTAAAAAGTTTTAAAAAAAACCCGATTCCCGGCCATTCCGGCCAAAAAAGCAGGCGAAAATATGCCTGCCTCTGAGAGTGCACCTACCAGAGGGGTGGTTTCTGGGGGGGGTCCCAGCCTCCCCCCCTCTCCT
>JAHTLZ010000025.1:308541-345452 GCA_023846285.1 Phrynocephalus versicolor | reverse complement strand
TGTGTGTGTGTGTGTGTGTGTGTGTGTGTGTGTGTGTGTGTGTGTGTTTAAACTTCTCCTTATATGCCTTTACCTCACCTGGCCAGTCTCTGGAACGTAATTCAGGGGCTAAGACAGAAGATTATGTTTTGCCTGTCAGCAGAATGAGTTGTAGATGAGTAAACTAGTAGATTTAACCATCTTAATCTCAGAATGGTTAGTAAGCTATGCTTGACCTTTGGAAATAAACCACATTCAAAGTTTTTGTACTCGTAAAACAAGAAACCCAGTGTTTATACAATGACTAAAAAAAGATATTGGGAATCCTAGTTCAAATAACAAAGGTGGAGATGGAGATGCATGAACTCTGCTATATTTTGCAAATAAAGACAAGATGTCTCATCTCCAAGGAGGTATTGAGGCAGAAAGCTGAAAGTGGAGAAAGTGACATCAGCAATTATTTATTTATTGTTTATTTATTGCTTTTTTAGCTGCCTTTCTCCCTGTGACAACACTCAAGGCAGCTAAAAAATTCATGTGTACAGCAACTGCGAGCTGTATCATTTTATGCTGAAGGAATTTTAGCAAGTATTGCAGCTGTCTAAAGGGAGTTGTACCTGAAGCCTGGCTTCCATACGTAGACTTGCACAAGCCTTGACCGTTGACTATGCCGGCTAGAGCTTTGGAGAATTGTACTCCAAGAACATCTGTAATCCCGCAGTTTGTGAATCACCAATTTATAAAGCTTAGGATATCTCAAATTCCCTATCTATTGCTGAAGGCAAGCTTACGACTCTTGAGCACAAGATCTGACTATATCTACTTGCCATGTTCAAGACAAAATTTTGTTTGTTTGTTTGTTTGTTTTTCAGATTTCTAGACCACCCATCTGGACGAGCTCTCAGTCTAATTTGAATTTAATAATAATAATAATAATAATAATAATAATAATAATAATAATAATAATAATAATAATAATAATAATAATAATAATAATAATAATAATAATAATAATAATAATAATAATAAACAAGAAGAAGAAGAAGAAGAAGAAGAAGAAGTTTCAAATCTAGCTTTTGAACACATCATTTCAAATTTAGAAAATCTAGAACCAAGCACTCTAAAATTTCAGCCTGGATGGAGGAACCAGTTTCTTTAATACTCTCAGTTTTGAAAAATCAGCTAGAACAATTGAATCAAAATCCTTCCCATCCTTATTGTCACCACAGTTTAAGGCACTTAAAGGGTACCATAAATTGAGTATTTTAGCATACATCCTTTCTGGTCCAGCTAAAATTCTGTTTTGTTCATCTGGAAAAAACCACTCCATCTGCAAGAGGCATGGGGTCACTCAGATGCCAACAGCCTGCATAATCAGAGGGCAGCTGGCCACCTTTGTGGTACCCAATAGCCACCACAATGTATTCGCAATCCTAAAATGGGCCATGGAAATCAGGATTTTTGGCATGGATTCTGTTGCCCATCAGAGGAAGGCTGTTTATAGCCTCCTAAGTACTACATAGCTACAGATGTTTAGCTGAGATCAGAATTTGGTTTCATTGTCTGCCACATTTTGAAATATGCACAAATTAATATAAATGATTATTAGCCTCTTCAGCAACAGTTTTTTATGTGTGTAATGAAATGTCACATATTCATTTTAATGAAATTATTTTTATATTTGGCTTGCGTAAGAAATAGAACTGACAATCAGCAAAAGAATGAGTTCTAATTTTTTTATTATTAAAAAAAAGGCTGGTGATGATGACAGCTGTGCTGAATTAGTCACTGCATAAGTGATGCTGAGTTAGAGCAAAATCCATTTGTCAGCTAAACCTAATACGGTTTGTATTATTTCTATTCAGACTTAGGCATTTATATTGTAAGATTTCATGGAATATTTGCCAGTATCAATTCAAAGTAATTGAGTGAGTTTTTCTAGGTCGATATTTAAATAGTAAGGTGTTAGTGGGATGAAGATACAGACAGACCTATCTATTTCTGGTTGGGGACACTCTCACATGTTTTTACCCATAATTCCATTTTGTTCCATTTCTGCATTGCCTGATTTTGTTAAAAAAATGTTATGCCCTCAAAATAGTATAGTTGAAAAGTATTCATTTCAGAACATGTTCTTCTCTCAAGCCCATACTTAAATTCTGAGTAATGCTGGCCCACCAAGAATTTAAGTCCTGTGAGGGTTCTGTCTTAAGACCAGTAATGGTTCTGAGGAAGCACGACCGTTAGAGTCCAAAGGCTTTTCCCAAAACATCAAACTTTTATTCACACCATAGGTGGGCATATTTTCTTTAACATTTGTTCCAACTGCAATAACATTAATAAAAGAAGAACTCCTTAACATTTCCCTGGGTTCTGAGGGATTTTGTAGGTCTCCTCCATTTAGAAAGGGATTGGTGCTTATTTGGAGGAATGGGGACTCTTCGGCAGCATGGGTCCCTAGCATATGGTCCCGCAACAATGGTGCTTCACCGCATTCAATTGGGTCTCTCAACCCCATCCAGGTATCCATTTAGATATGGCTCCTCCTCCCTGGGCTACTGTCACTGTGTCAGTCCCTCTTATCGGACTTGCTGTCACAGTCACTGCCATCGGAAGTGGCAACCCAATGTCAATCAATGGTCTAACTTCTCTGTCCATCTGTGTTCCTTGATCTGTGTACCTCAGGACCTTTCCTCCTTCCGTCTGTACCTTGACATGTCACCCGCCCAGTTCTGTCTGAGTCTCCTCGTTCCTTTGCCCCTCCTTTAGCCGTCCTCCTCCTCCTCCCATTCTCCTTTCCCATTTGTCTATAGTAATGTCCATCAACCAGTAACTCTCCATCACTGGACCCTCCCAAACCGGCTGTATCTTTCTGTTCCTAACCGCCTTCACTCTATTGACTCTATTAAATCTTTCCCTATTTCTCTTTCAGTTGTTTCTCTTTTCTGTTCCTGCTTTGCCATCATTTCCATCCCTGCGGACAGCTCAACCTTCTTCCTCTCACAAGTCCTCCTCATATTAAATACAAAAATAAATGTTTGTCTCAAGCCTATAATTTAAGTTAGCCAACTCACATGTTTAAAAAGTGGTCACTATGCCAGCACCTGGAAGACAATGCAGGAAGTACTAGGAACCAAGATGGATTTGTTAAGACCAGATCCTGACAGACTAATCAGATGTCCTTTTTTTTGATTGGGTAATCTCCCTGATAGACAGAGGGAATGCTGCAGGCATAGTACGACTTTACTTCAGAAAAGCTTTTGACAAAGTTCCCCATGATTTTCTGATTAGCAAACTAACTAGATTTGGAATGAATCAAACTGTCAGGTGAATACAATTGTACTCATAATTGTACTCATAATTGGCTCCTTTTCAAATTGAGAAGAGGTATCAAGTGGGCTACCCCAGGGCTGGAATAGGTAATACCCTGGGAGACAAAAACCACATTCAAATGATCTAATCTAGACTTCAACACTGGGCTGAAAACAACAGAATAAAACTCAGCCAAGGCAAATGCAAAGTACTGCATCTAGAAAAAGAAATCAAATACACAGTTACAAGACAGGGGATGCCTGGCTCAGCAATATGTTGGAATTGTCATAGGTCACAAGCTGAATATGAGCCAACAGCTACAAAACAGGCAAAGACTATTTTAGGCTGCATTAATAGAAATATAGTCTCCAAAACTTGCAAGATACTCATTCCCATCTGAAGTGGTTAGGCATCATCTTGAGTTAGCACTTCAAGAAAGATGCTAACAGTCTGGAACTGCGCTGAGTGGGGCATTGGACTCATTGGCATTATGAGTGCCTTCCAAATTCATGATTCTATGTTTCTAGATGGTTGAGAACAGTGTGGCAACTGTAGGAGTAATACAGATCTTATATATAGCTAAGTCCCATTTCTATTGCTTTCTCACTGGAACCATAACTAGCAGTTTTTTGATACCTGGGCCAGTCCATTCTGCACTGACACTTGGGTAAAACCCCACCAAGAAAAATGGTGAGAATGTAGTGTTTTCCAATGAAAATTTCTACTTTCAACAAAATAAAATGAAAGAAAATGACTTGGATTGGGATATGCTCTCCTGTAAATGACATATAAAATGATACTACTTTATTGAGTCAAATAAATGGAAGTGCAAGTTATCATCAAAGTGTGTGTGTGTGTGTACGTGTATGAGAGAGAGGGAGAGAGAGAGAGAGAGTATGTGAAGACAGCTGTTCATCAGGTAAGTGAAAAGGTAGATTATCAACTGTAACATAGCAAAAAAGCAAAGAAACATCAATTGTAGTGTCTCATAATATCCTCATAATAATAGTTGCAGTCCAAGAACATTTGGATAACCAAGATTGGGAGCCATTGTTGTAATGAATGTTAGAGAGCAGAAATCAATATGAAGCAAAAATCACAAAGGTCTCTTCTTCTCCCTTCTCTCCTCTCTCCTTCTCTCTTCTTCCTCACAGTTTTCTTCCTTTCTGACTAGGGATAGGCATGAAATGGAAAAATCATGTTTTGTTTTGTTTCATCCCCCCCCCACATTTTTGTTTCATTTCATATGAATTGTTTTTCAAAAAAAAAATTGTACCAAATGAACCACTAACAAAATGGTAGAGGGGTGTGTGGAAAGTGGCCACAGCGCAAATCAGCTGGCAGGTAGGGCTTGGGGGAGGGGAATTTTTTTAAAAAAGCTCAGGGATTTTTAAAAAACTTTTTTCCCTCCCTCCAAACAAAATGAAACATAGTTTTTTTTTCCATTTCCTGCCCATCCCTAGTCAGAAAGGAAGAAAACTGTGAGGAAGGAGAGAGAAGGAGAGAGAAGGAGGAAGGAGGAGACCTTTGTGATTTGAGCTTCATATGGATATTTTTAAAAGCCCTGGGCTTTTTAAAAATACTTTTTCCCTTCCCCAAGCCTGCATGTGGCTTACAGATGGAACCAAATGATTCATTTCAACAAAAAACACCATTTCGTTTCATCTGTAACAAAATGCTGCTTCCTCGTGTCTTTTTGTTTCATTTCATTTTGTTACATAATGACACAATGAAACAGCATTTCCTTTTTTGTTTTGTTTTGTGCCCATCCCTATTTCTGACCTGCTTAGGTACATCTGCAGGATGAACCCAGTTATCCAAATCATGGCTTAGCTCCATAAGTCTGATGTAATTAAGAGGCCATCTGTGAAATTCTGCCAAAATAGCAGAACCTCCGAAAGTCAAATTCAGATGGCTGAGATTGTCAGCAATTATGTCGGCTACCCCTTCCGGATGTCATGTTCCTTCTCAGAATGTCTTGGTGATCAGTCTTTTATTTCAAGTTTGAGTGCTAGGAGCCCTGTCAAAGGTTCAGGCCTTTTGTCATTTACTTCAGGCTCAGATGCTTGGGAGATTTATTAAGGGCTGTGTTTAATGATGCATGCCCAGCTCCTTACATGAGAGTCACTCAAATGTCAAAAACCAATGCAAGAGGAGAGCTGCAAAATCCAGCAGCCTGCTCTCTCTCTCTCCTGCTTTCTCCTTTTTCATAAAAGGTTGTTCACTTCACACTTGAGTAAAAATCGGATAAGTCCTTCCTAGCTGAAATCAAAGTGTCTTTCATTTGTATCTGCTTGAAGAACAAAGCATTGCTAATTAGGTACTTGCAACACATTCAGGACAAATTAGCACTGCTTCCATATATAGGCAGATTGGCCATTTAGCCATCCTGAATTTTGTCATTCTTGTGAAATTGCCAGTCTGCATTTTTATGTGCATTTTGTGTGGAGATGGAAGAGATTTGCCCTCCAAATCATCTCATAATCAGTATTTACCAAATTCACAAAATTTGACTGCAGGGGAAAAAAACACAACAGTTTGGGACATTGGGCTGGATGTTCATTTGAGATGTGCTCACAACTTTATGTATTTGTTTCTCATTGGTCTATCCTAGGGCTCCCCTCTCCTTGGTCTGCACGGCTGTACGTATTAGCCAGTTGATTGTACTAGAGCAGTAGAAGGATTCAAACTGTGCTGGACAGAGTCAAACTCTCTCCAAAAGCTAAGTCTTGCAGCTGGATTCATTCATGAACTTGAGGGCTCTGATCTCACTAACGGAGAAGTTCATATTAGAGTGCCAGCAACATACATTCCTTGAGATTTCTTATTGGCTCTGGAGACTCATCTTGCAAGGGTCACTGTAACATATTCTGTGTGGGGATGCCTTTTAAGGTGGTACATAAATTACAGCTGGTTTAAAATGCAGCAGCCAGGCCACTGACCAAGGTGGGTACCCAAAACATGCAACCCTCCCATTACAACATTTTCACTGGCTTCTGGTCTGCTTAGACCAGGAGTGGGAAACCTTTGGCCCTACAGGTGCTTTGACTACAACTCTCACAGTCCTTCATCAATGGCAATATAGGATTTGGGTTTTGGGAGTTGTAGTCCAAAATATCTGGAAGGCCACCCCCCCCCCCGGCTTCAGAGGACCAGTTTAAAGTGCTGGCTATGACTTATAAATAGACTAGGGGTATTTGTATTTATATTCTTTGAATACTATGAATATCAGCACCAAAGGTACCATAGCAACCCAGCACTCTTTTCCCTGAACTAACCAGTCACTTACCGTATATACTCAAGTATGTCAGGATCGGAGCCATGCCTGCTCCTTGCAAACCCTAGTACATGCAGGGTTGGCCACACTCCTGTTGAGAAGGCTGTTCTGGAAGCTTGTAGGACCAGGTCCTTAATCTGCAGCTATGGCTAGCCCTTCAAGAGCAGTAACTGTGCTGGCTCAGGTTGGGGCTATTTCAGGAGCAGCCCTTCCCCACAAATCTTGCTTCAGCAACAACCTTCTCTGGAGTAGCTGTGGGTTTTCTCCTGCCACCTGCCTGCCTGCCAGCTGGCCTTGACATGCCTTGCTAACCCTGCTGTTCCGGACCTACCTCTCCAGACCTCCCTGGATACAGCTCCCAGGTACTGCTCCCTCTGGCCTTGACTCCTAGACTGCTTGACTACTCTTTGCCTCACCCTCTGACTTGGTGTTTGCTTGGACTTGTGCAGGCCCCTTCCGGGGCCCTTTCTTGGACTGGGTCCTGGTGCTTATCCTGCTGGATAGAGATGGGTACGACTAGGGAAAATGACGTTTTCGAGTTGTCGTGTGTCGGAGGCGGCCCGTGTCGGCTCGTTTCCGTTTTTCGCGAAACTTCGCAAAAAATAGTCGTTTTGTTTTTCGTTTTTTCATCTGTCGTTAAACTGGTTTGGGGGGGAGCGGGCTCCTGGAGGCACCTCTCTGGGGTGGGTGCCTCCTCTGGCCCGCTGTAGGGGAAGCGGGCTCCTGGAGGCACCTCTTTTTTTTGGGGGGGGGGGTGCCTCCTCTCCTCACCCGCTAGGAAGGGAAAGCAGGCTCCAGGAGACCCCTCATGGCATGGGGGTCTCCTCTCCTCACCTGCTGCTGCAAAAGGGCATGCATAGCCATATGGATATGCATACCAAGTTGCACGCAGAGACACAGCAGACTGACAGAGGCACCCCTCTTTTTGGGGTGCCTTCCCTGCAACAGTCGGTGACGGTGAGACACAAGCAGCACTCGAGGGCATGGTTTGTATGGCACTGCTGCTGCAGGAGGAGTCAGCCAGAGCCACAAGTGGTGGACTGGCAGACTCTCTGCACCCGCTGTGTCTCACTAAGAAGGGAATTGCACTTGCGTGTAGTGCAATGCAAGTACAGATCTGGCTTAGGCAACAGGGTTAGCGCAAGGGCAAGGGTTAGGCTAGTTACTGGTGAGGTTAGGGTGAGTATTGGGGTGCACCTCTGGGTGCCTCTCTGACCCACTAAGAGGACAGTGTACTGTGGCGTATGGGTAAGGAATCAAGGATTAGGGTTAGGGTTAGGGGGCTAGGGCAGGGTTTAGTGGGCTTTTTGGCACATCCCAGAAGTCTCAGTGGCCAAGTGGCCATGCGATTGGTGGGATGGCTCCAAAAATTTGCATGGTCCACTCCCACATGGCCACTTGGCCAGCCCATCATTGCGCAGGTGTAAAAAAAATAAAAAAAATAAAATCAATGGACAGGGGAGCCGGAGGAGACATTTTGTTGCAAGAAAAACCCACTGCTACTGTAAAAATTCTGGCAGCAGCATAGCAGTTTTCGCATGTTTCTGTGGTGCTTGTGTGCTTTTGGACCACTCCACGATTTAAAAAAAAAATATTGCGGTCGCCGCCCCATTTTGGATCCCCCGCCTGCACCGCATGGCATGGTGTGGCGACTCGAGTCCGGCTGCCCAGGACAGGAGAGGGGGGGAGGCCGGGAACCCCCCCCCAGAAACTACCCCTCTGGTAGGTGCACTACTGCACATGCACAGGCATATTTCCGCCTGCTTTTTTTTGGCCGGGAATGGGGGGGGGGAGTTTAAAACTTTTTTTCTGTGCCGCTTCCACTTTTGCGGTGGGCGGCGGCGAGACTCCCCCCCCCCGCCGTTGCTGGTGCGAGCCTGCAGCGCCGAGTCCCACAAAGCAGCCCAGGACAGGACAGGAGTAGAGGGGGGGAGGCCGGGACCCCCCCCCCAGAAACCACCCCTCTGGTAGGTGCACTCTCAGAGGCAGGCATATTTCCGCCTGCTTTTTTGGCCGGAATGGCGGGGAATCAGGTTTTTTTTTAACTTTTAAAAACTTTTTTTCTGTGCCGCTTGGCATCGCGGGATTGCCGCGATGCCAGGAATGACCACGACAAATCAGACCCAATTATTCTTTAGTCGGTTCGAGTTCGGGTTCTGGAGGAGTAATTCCTGCTACCGTTTCCATTCCGTAACGGAAACGAGTAATGGAAACGGAAACGGGAATTCCGCTAAGTCGTGCCCATCTCTACTGCTGGAATCTTGACAGTTTGCTGAGGCCTCTTTGCACCCCAACCCAGTCATCATGTCTACTGATATGAGCCACATTATTCAGGCTTCACAAGCTGACGTCCTGACCCTGCATTCTCAGGTTGCTGCTCTCCAGAACCTACCAGCCTCTTCACCACCACCCCGAGCCCCTGCACCTCTGTTGCTATCCTGTTTTTCAGGGAAATGTAAGGAGCTAAGGGGATTTTTGAACCAATGCTGGCTTCTCTTTCATATGTGCCCAGATGCCTATGCTTCAGAGTGAAGCAAAGTGGTGGTGGGGGTCAGTTTGTTGTCTGACCCAGCTTTAGCTTGGGTCTCTCCATTGCTGGAATCTGATCATGCTTCATTGAGCAAACTGACCATATTTCTATGGGATCTTGAGCAGATGTTTGGGGATGTTAACCGGGAACGTCAGCAGAGCTGGCCCTGCAGTCAATAAGACAGGGCCGCAGGTCAGTGGGTGACTATGCAGCTGAGATCCGTTGCTTGGCAGCCGATACTGCCTGGAATGAAGCAGTACAATGTTTCCTTTTTTGAGTGGGTCTAAATGTGGCCATTAAAGATGAGTTTGCCTATGTTGCTGCACCTACCACACTGAGTGACTTCATCTCACTCTGCATTAACATAGACACTGAGGGCAGGCTGGGATGCCTTGATTCTTTGTTTGCATAGCTTCCCAGAATACTGAGCTCTCACTAATGGGGTGTTATAAAAATGCAAAACAAACAAAAACAAGTATACATACATACATACATACATACATACATACATACATACATACATACATACATACATACATACATACATACATACATACATACATGCATGCATACATGTATTTACTTATGTTTTAATTATTGTGAGCTGCTTTGGGTTCCTTTATAAAAGAAAAGTGGAAAAATATATATATATAAGGGGAAAAAATGAATAAATGAAAAATAAAAGCATTTTTTAAAATCCAACCAATGAACAATTCTAAGGGTTTATTGGCAAAGTGTATTAATATATGGCTGAAAAATCTCTACCTATGAAGCTAGAAAAAAATTCAGGGACCTACACAGCAGAATTAGGTTCAAATTGGGGGGGGAACACCCCATATTTCTTGGTCTATTTCAACTGGGAATTATTGTTTCAATAACACATTTGGAGGGGCAAGAAAAAAAAGTTCAAGTTTACTCACAGTTCTTCATAGATCTAAACAAAGCATTCTATGGAAAAATATTAGCGGGATACATGAGACATACAGAACACGTAACATAAAGTTTAGATCCTGCACAACAACTGTAGAAGCAGGAGCTGAAACTGTTAAACATCTAGCTGAGAATTACTCCTTCCAGTTTCCATCCTAAGAAGGAAGCCTTAATTTATCACCCCTTCTCAATCAAGTATCCTTTCTTTTTTAAAAAAAAGATTTACTGACAATTCACTAAAAATAACACATAACACCTAATATAACTCATTATACATATAATAATATATAATGAGTATTATACTTTCCATATTCTGTTTACAAAATTTGTAACAAATACATACATTTTCATCTCAATTAAGTATGACACTTGCAACAGCTCTCGTTGGCTATTCTACTAGTACTGGTGCACCAACTCCTTGGCTCATGGAGATACTAGAGGATGGTATCTGGTTATAATGCTGTGCCCAGGATCAAGACGTGTCAAGACTGCCACATGGATGGAGGTTTAATTTCACAGGTGTATGGAGATGTTCATCTGGGGAATTCCATACATAGCTTTGCAGGTCTAAAAGTGTTGCCTTGAGGAAGGGCTGTACTGAGTGGTAGAACATCTGCTTTACATGCAGAATGTATGATGTACAATTCCCCACAATCTCCAAGGAGAACTAAAATCTTGCCTGAAGCCCTAGAGAGCTTCTACTTATGACTCAGCAATACTGGGCTACATGGACTAATATTATAAGCTTCTGAAAGGATGCTTCTTTTGCTTTTGTGTTTTCCTGTGTCAGCAACTAACATCACCTTTTTTCCTTTTTAGTTGAAATGGATTACCAATAAGAGTGATTTATTTTCCTTAAGTTAAAAAAAAACCCGCTGTCTAGGAATTCATTGCCAAGGAGTGTTACTGACTTTGTCTGCTCATTTCTACTTTATAGGGTTCCATACAAAGGACCTCTCATTGCAATGAGCTTCATTTGTGTTTCAAGGTTAAATCATAGTGCAATTTTTAATTTTCTATGCTTACCTGACACACATGTTCATTTGGTCTCTCCACACCCATCCTCTCCTTTCCTCCCCAGAATTTATCACACCTGAATTTGAAATCAGGGCTGTGGTGACCTCTACTTCATAAGAACATATGAACATAAAAAAGCCCTGCTGGAACAGGCCACAGTCCATTCAACCGAGCATTCTGTCTCACGCTTACCATTTGCTTCAGGTTATTCCCAAGCAGATGTCTTCACCTGCTCACAATTCCCTGCAAATGGCATTGAGAGATATCCTGCCTTTATCTCTAACCCAGAGGTTGTCCTTAGGCATCCATAATGATATCTATTGATACCCTTATTCTCCATGAACATGTCTAATCCTTTCTTAAAGCTGTCAAGGCTGACAGTTGTCACCACTTCTCCTGACAGGGAGTTCCACAGACCAGTGATCCTCTGGGTGAAAAAGTACATTCTCTTATTTGTTTGAGATGTAGCACCCAAGTATTTCATGGAGTGCCCCTTAGTTCTAGTGCTGTGTGGTAGGGAAAACATTTTTTTCCTTATCTACTTTGTCCACACTGACTATGATTTTATAAACTTCGATCAGGTCACCTCTTAACATCTTTGTTGAAGAGTGAAGAGGCCCAGCTGTTGCAATCTCAGATGGTAAGGAAAGTATTCCAGTCCCCTAATCATTCTGGTTGTCTTCCTCTGCACTTTTTCCATTTTAAAACATAATATCCTTCTGGAGGTATGGTGACCAGAACTGTAAACAATACTCCAGATGGGGCCTCACCATAGATTTATAAAGAGGCAAATTGATACTTGCTGACTTATTTTCTATACCCTTCCTAATGATCCCTAGCATTGAGTTTGCTTTTTTTTCACCAAACTTGAAACCTTTGGAGACGGTGCAGACAAAGTTTCTGAGAAGAATTCTTGTAGCACCTTTGTGTGTCCCTAATGCGACACTCCGATTGGAGGATGGACTAATCCCCATCAAAACACGTGCACATCAATCATAAACACATATTTCAGTGGCATAGTCTATCAGCAGGCATTAGCAACACCAACAGCAAGGAACCTGTGGCATTCTACAGACCTTTTTGTAGCTTTCTAATGCCCTCTGAGATTACCCTAAACTCCAAGGGGTTTTTAATATAAGGCTTCTAGGAATGGTGTTTTCTCCTAAAACCACTTTCATGCCTGCCTCTTGTTTTCTGCTACCATCCAAGAAGGAGCAGAGTTTATTTATTTATTTATTTGACTTATATACCACCCCATTAGTGTAATTCCTTATTCTGATTACAGTTTGAGGGCCAATAAACCCCCCTACCCCAGTTACGAAGTGTGCCAGCTTCTGCCCTTTCCAGCAATCAAGAATTTCTCTATATATGCATTCCTTTATAGATCAGATGGCACCCTCACAGCACAGGAGGGAAATTGGAAAGGAAGATAATGATATGACAAATGCACACAGATGTTCCTGTACTCAGATGAAAAAGAATGTTTGGAAAAAAATGGTAAAACAGACTTTTTATTTCCACATGTAAGCAAGAAATCTAACATCTTCCTTCCTGCCTTCCTTCCTTGGCCATTAACAGGATTATTATTATTATTATTATTATTATTATTATTATTATTATTTAGAAGAAGCTTGCATTTAGCACACACCTAACATGTTACATGAAAAACATGCACAGATATAGCTTTTTTAAATACAGAAAATGTAAGCTTTTCTTGGTACACAATTCAAGACAAGAGTTGTTTCCTTACACAGGGCAAGCTTTATGTTTTGAAAACAACAATGCTTACCACATAAAGTTTCGGAAACAGGTTGGCAAATTTCTCACCAAAAGGTGTCACAGTAACAAAATAAAATGCACAAAACCTTCTTGTGCCGAGAAAACCTTTGTATTGCTTATTCTTATTTGGAAACAATCTAAATAAATGAAAATGTAAATCTCTACACAGATGATATCATAACAGAGCATTGATGTTTGCCTCGCTGAATGAACAGATGGAGCCCAATATTCTATCACCACTGCAACTTTCTCTTACAGGCCCATTTTGTCAAATATTTCAGAATAGCTCACAATATAAACACACTCCACATGCGGAGATGCGGACTTCATAGGATTTGCCATTTTTGCTAGCAGAGTCTGACAGCCATGTACGGACAGGTAGCTTTCCCAACCTCTGAACACACAGAAGTGTATAGACCTTTCCCAATTCATCCTTCCATGCCAACAAGTCAAGAAGGCTGCCCCCTCAACAATTTTATCATTGTAATACGGAGATTGTATATCAATAATGTAAGTTTCCAAATTATGAATCCCACAAAGATGAAAATCACAGGCATTTCCCTTTGAATACCTTCCTAGTGGCAGATGTAAATTTTATGTAAATTTTATGGATTTGGAACAGTCTGAGAAAGGATAACAAATAGGTCTGATAACAAAACTGCATCCAGCACAGATTGGTTTATCTCTTGTCTCTAGCTGATTGCTAATAGAAATCTTTTATGTTCTGAATTCACATCACAAAGCTATTATTTTGACAGGTCCTGCATGAAATACATTCCAAATATTTTTGTTCCTTAAAGAAAGCAACTTATAAGAGTTGGGGCTGGTGATGGTAGAAGAGAGATTTATCTTGTGACATACTCATAAGTTTCCAACCTATCAAAAGGTAGCAGAATCACAGCTTTTATCTGATTTTGGATTGTGTTGCTTGTCAGTATCTTTTACAAGATTTTTGTGTGTGCTGCTGCTGCTTTTGCTAGTATATTTCTCCACCAATACATGCAGTTAAGTGTAGAGGAGGAACATAAAAAGAATTTCAGATATTTTCAGTTTTATTCAGCTACCCATTGCAAAAATCAAAATATCTCCTGTTCACTTCCCGTTTGAAAGAGCAATATGATACAGTTTGCATTTTTCTGAAATAAGAATGTAAGAAGTGATTTTTGTGGAATGATAGCTAAGAGACATCAAGGGAAATGCCGATCTCTTCCTGAAAGTTCATCCATAGAATATGGAGGCTGTTTCCCTTCTTTTATCTCTCTTCCCTCACCCCTGCAAGGCATAAACACTTTGGGCGTTGGACAACACCAGAAAATCAGAAGACGTTTAAAGGCTAAGAAGATGAGACACATGTTCAAGATGCAGAGAGCAAAACTGGTGTCTCCTTGAGATATTCAGATGAGAGAGTTGCTAAGATAAGATCTCAAACCTTGTTTCAGCAATCTCTATCTGGGTCTTAAAGAGACCCTTTTCAGGAGAGCTACACCTTTCTAGAGAGCAAC
This sequence comes from Phrynocephalus versicolor, assembly GCA_023846285.1. Classification (NCBI taxonomy): domain Eukaryota; kingdom Metazoa; phylum Chordata; class Lepidosauria; order Squamata; family Agamidae; genus Phrynocephalus; species Phrynocephalus versicolor. The sequence goes on along the minus strand of JAHTLZ010000025.1, from coordinate 331,126 downwards.
TTCATCGTTTAAAATGAGTGAGGAATGCATGGACATCCAGACTGCAGCACTCATCAGATGTAGCTACCAGAGTCACAGAAGAGAACAAAGAGTGCAACTACAGTCTGATGTAGAGATGGGCACAAAATGAACGTTTAATTCATTTTGTTATTCGTTATTTGTTTTGTTAGCTAACAAAATAAATAACGAAACAACCCATCAAAGAAAAATGAAACATTTTTCATTAACACTCCCCCCCCCCAATACCTTGTTACCGCTGCTGGAAAGTCCTCCTGGAACTCCGGGGAAGTTAGCCCTGTAGAGGTGCTGGCCCCAAGGCAGCACCTCAAAAAGCCCCCAGCTGGGGACTTTTTAAAATAAAATAATAATTTAAATAGTAATAATAAAAAAGTGCTGACCCGGCCCCCAGGGGCTGTGGTTGGTGCTCTAAAACAAAACAAAACAAAACAAAACAAAACAAAACAAAACAAAACAAAACAAAACAAGCACTGACCCGGCCCCAGGGGCTGCGTGGTCAGCGTTCTAAAATAAAAAAATAAAAAAATAAAAAATAAAACAAGCGTTGACCCGGCCCCGGGGCCGCATGGATGGCACTGGAAAAAATAATAATAATAAAAGAGGCTTCTGTTTTATACCCACCTCTAGTCTAATGTTATCTTAAGAGTGATACACTTTTCATCTCTGAATGAACCATCCATGAACCTCAGGGAGATGCCTGATTCTGATGGCACTTCTAGGCTGGGGTCCTTGGATTTCAGACAAGGCGGTGTGATCATCTTGCACCTAAAGGGGGTTGAATAACTTGCACTGGCATGTATAGGGTAGAAGGAGCACCCAAGACTGGCTCTGACAAAATTCTCTTTCCTGTCTTGATCCTTTACTCATGGTCTCAACAAATGGAAGAAATCAGTCTGAATATTCATGCGAGAAACCCCATTTATACATGGTGTTGCTGTTTTTAACTTCTCCCTGTAAATCAGGGTTTCTTCTTCTTTTTTCAGATAGCAGGCACATGGTTCACTAAAACTATTGGGTGCTGTTGTGTTGCCCGGTTTGATGTGTGGGGAAAATAAACACTGCTTTCGCTCAAAGGAAGACAAATAAGGAACATGTACTCTACCTTGAAGCTAAATTACACTTCTGGGAGGCTTCCAGGAGCAAAACGCAATGTGAAAACAAGGTGGATATATTGTTGCAAACACTTTATTTGAAAGAAAAACATCAGGCTTGATAGCAAAATTAGCTGCAGCAGCATTTGGGACTCAAAGATACCTGGAGTCCAATGCAACTGTACATTTTCTATGATTCTGCAAGTCTCATGAATTAGAATGCTGCTGGTGATCTCCCTGGCTCTCTGTTTTGCTTTACATCACAGCTCCATGAGATGCCAGAAATCAGAGCCAGGGTACCATTGTTGTTAATTGTTATTAGCCACCCAGAGTGGCCTCGCAGCCAGATGGGTAGTATAAAAATCCAATAAATAAATAAATAAATAAAAATACCATGGGGAAAGGGATGGAACATAAGAACATAAGAAGAGCCATGTTGGATCAGGCTAAAGGCCCGTCTAGTCCAGCTTCCTGTATCTCACAGTGGCCCCACCAGATGTGTCTGAGAGAGCATGAGAGTAGGTATCTGTCTCCTGATATCACTCCCCTGCAGCTGGCCCTTGAAGTACCCCGGTTTTAAGCCTGGAGATTACACATCTCCATCATGTCCAACCTGTGATGGACTTTTCCTCCAGGAATCTGTCCAATCCCCTTTTGAAGGCATCCAGGCCAGATGCCATCACCAAATCCTGTGGCAGGGAGTTCCACAGACTAACAACATGCTGGGTAAAAATATATTTTCATAACATGGAGCTATGAAGGCTGTAGAGGAGCTGTTCAAAGCTATATGTCATCCAGGAACTCCAAAATAAAGAAATAAAGTTCTCCATTTTTGCTCACCAGCCCATCATCCACCATCTTCCCTGGCAATCACTGCCCCTACCCGTGGGCAGCCTGACCCTTCCATTTGGGGCTGCCCCTGCAGGCTTCCGGGCCCTTGTTGGTTTTTGCAGGCCTTTGGGGGCTTTCCAGATGGATTGGCTGACGGCCCAGTCAACTCCCTGGTTGAAAGGTGGCATGTGGCTGTCACTGGGACTGTCGGCCAGATCGCCCCCAAGCACCTTATCCGGTGCCGAGCCTGCTCTTCATTGTGGTTCACAGAGGAGTTGCGAACAGTGAAGCAAGTATGGAGGAGGCTAGAGAGCAGATGGAGGAAGGATCAAACGGCATCTAATTGGGCTGCAGTTTGTGCGATGGCCAGATGCTATGTGTGAGCAATATTTTGCCTGCCTGCAAATTGGTGGGGCTTCGAACCACCAGGCAGAGCCTGTTACGGGTGGTTTGAGACCTCACCAATCCTGGTCCGCTGGGGCCTCCTGCTAGTGGTTTTATTACTGAGTCTTTTTCAGCCTTTTAAAAGTCTAAGATGACACTATCCTCCTGAGCAGGCCCTCTGAGGTGGGGATTGGGGGTTTAGCCTTTTGCTGGCTCTGCTCCTTTCTCAGGGGCTGTGCCCAGCGAGTAAGCCTAGGTGGAAAAGTGTCACCTCCCTGGTCACTCTCTTGTGGCGTGCCTCATGGGTCGTCAATCTGTCCCATGGTCTTTAACATTTATATGTGGCCACTGACTGAGGTCATCCAGAGAGATGGGGCTTACTGTCATCAGTATGCTTGATGACACGCAGCTCTATATCTCCTTTTCTACCTCTGCAATGGAGGTGGTCCAGACCCTTGATTGCTGCCCAGATGCCATGTTGGAATGACCAGGTCTAACAGCTCTAACTCAACCCCAAGAAGACCAAGGTTCTGTTCTTTGGGGGTGTGTGTAGGTACAGTGGTCCTCTTCCCGGTCTGGTGGGTTCTGCCCTCCAGCTGGTTGATAGAACTAGGAGTCTGGGCATTGTTTTGGACCCAGCATTTTGCCTGGAATCCCAGAAGTCTGCCATGTCCAAGTCGGCCTTTTCCCAACTTAGGCTTATTGCCCAGATTCTTCCGTACCTTGATGGCGACTCCCTGTGGACAGTTGTGCAGGCGCTGGTCATCTCGAAGATTGATTGCTGTAATGCTCTCTATATGGGGCTTCCCTTGACCCTTGTCCAGTGAAGGCAGTGGGTGCAGAATGTGGCAGCCAGATTGTTGGTTGGTGCAAGTTGCTTTGAGCACATCACGCCAATTCTGGCCTGCCTGCACTGTCTAACCGTTGCCTCTTGGATAACGTTCAAGGTACTGATTTTGGTTTATAAAACCCTCCATGGCTTGGGTCCTGAGTATCTGGCAGAGTGGATCTCCCAAAGGTCAGTGACAACCCGACCGACCAGAGCATCCTTGGTGCTTTCCATGTGGCCCCCCCCCCCCCCCAGAGGCCTGTAAGTTTCATAACTGGGCCTTCTCGGTGGCTGGTCCCACTATGTGGAAAAGGTACCTTCTGAAACACACCAAATAGTTCCTAATAGCCTTTAAAAAGCATTAAAGACTTTGCTTTTTAGGGAATCATTTGGTAATTGGTAATGTAATGCTGCATTGCCCTGTTTTATTGTACCTTTCTTGCCACCCTTTAGTTTTGCCTCTTGCCAGGTTTTTATTCCATTGTGTGTTTGGTGTTATATCCTGGCTGTTTATTGTTTTGTTAGTTCTTAATTGTCTTCTATTTATTTGGCATTCATGGATTTCCCTGCTGGGAAATTGGGTGGTCTAGAAATATAAATAAATAAACAACAGGACCATATAATTCCTTTGTGTCACATGGTGTTAACGATGATAGCATCTCAATCTGGTAACCCTAATACACCTCTAACATGCCTGACTGAACAGTGCTTCAATGCCACAGTTTGGGAAGTTAAAGCACGCAAAAATGCTTGTGTCAGACAGATGAATCTGTCAATTACAGTTTCTCCCACACTACTTGCATTCTCTCCCCCCCCCCATGGCCAAAATAAAGATATATGTGATATTTGTTGTGTTTTTAAGAATATATTCACTTTTTTTCCATTCTCAATAATTATTTTTTTTAAATCACACAAAAGTTCCACCCAGTTTCTAAATCTTATCACTATGTGGTCAAATAAATGTATTTCAACTAGTTCACTGCTGATCATCTTTGCAGTATCACCCTGCAATAATAAGGCAAGATAGAGGTGATGGGGTAAAAGTTGGGCTAAAATTTATTAATATTATTTCAAACTGACAAAGAAGGCTGTAGTACTGCAGACAACAGTTGGGATACAGAGGTAACCAGGGACCTCCCCAACCACTAGTGATGGGGCTAGCCTAGCTATATTCCATGCTTCCCCTCAGTCTCCAGGCCCTTCTGCAAATCCTCCAAAATACATTTCCATGCTTTACTTGGACAAATGAAGCCCATCACCTCTAAATAACTCAGGGTTATCCAAGTGGATACCTGGATGTCCCACTACTGATCCTAAACTATTACAAATGTATCTGCTAACTTCACAGTTATATTCATGGCAGGCACAATGCATACAACATGTGTTCCAATCCCATCCTGTAACAATTCTGTGGAATTATTGTAGACCACACTATCCTGGTTCCAGGAGATCTTGCCTTAAACTTTTTCAAATCACTAACAGTATTTAAAATTAATGACTTCCAGCTCAGAAAGGCAAGGTCATTGCCCCCAAGATAAACCAGCAAGATATGCCACCATGGGCTGCATGCACGGCTGCTTCCCAAAACTCTCCCCATCTCATGCTACGCCAACCCTTTCAAATGAAGAGTGGATCTGCTCTAATGCCCAGGTTCACCCCCAAGAAGACCTGCCCACATGCTGTGCATCCCAAAAGATGAAGCTATGCCCAATCAGCAAGATTCATGCCTGCCTAACCTTGCATCATGGCCCTGCAACAAAGGAACAAAAAACACAGCCAAGCACCATGCTATAAAGGCATAGGTCAAACATACACCTTATATCAGGGCTATCCAACTTTGATCAGCCTGCAGGCTCCCTCCAGCCTGCTGAACATCCCCACAGGCTCCTCAGCAAGGGTGGGCATGTGCTCACTTTTGAATTTAGTGCTGCACAAGCACTCTAGCTGATGTGGTGCCAAATTCAAATGGTTTGAGCCTTCCCTCTCCTCCCCTTCATTGTGAATGGGAGGACTGGGGAGGTTCGAAGAAGGAGATTTGATCAGCCCAGAGGTTATCAAGGCAAGCAGCAGTGTTGAATCCGATCCGCCGCCACTAATTGCCTTGGTAAATTCCCAGGCTGCTTGAAACTCCTCTTCAAAATGGTGCACTTGCACCCCCAACCCATACCTTTTTAAAAAGGAGATTTGAGCCCGCCCACCCCCAAGGTCCCCTGCACATACATATGTATATTGCCAAGTTGTTTATTTTGTGTTGCTTGCTTTTCCCCTTCCTTTTTTATTATTTCATTCATTATTAGTACTTGCTTCCTATTTTTATTACTATTGAGAGAGTTGTTTATTTTTTTATTTTGGGGGGTTTTCAAATACCTACCATTGCAATTCTTTTTATTTCTCCTGCAACTCAAGCTTGGGGTTCAATACCCCCTGAGTCATATCCTGTGTGTGTATGGGGAGGTCTTCAGGCCCGCCCAGGGGTCCCAAGAATCATGGCTAACCACAGCTCACCAACGCTCCCTTGCCTTTTCTATATCCCCTCACCATTTTTTAAAAATTAATATTGAAAATAAAGAACATAAGAACAGCCTTGCTGGAACAGGCCACAGCCCATCCAGTCCAACATTTTGTCTCACACAGTGGCTCACCATTTGCTTCAGTGTGTTCCCAAGCAGATGTCTTCACCTGCTTATGATTCCCTGCAAATAGCATTGAGAGATCTCCGGCCTCTTTCTCCAACCCAGAGAGACAATGGTATCCTGCTGGCTTTCCCGTTTCCCCAAACCGCAGAGATGCTGCTTCACCCTGAATCCTTTGAACCACATGCACTGGGCATGAAATTGAAAGCAGCCTGTCAACATGGCAGGCCCAAGTACTGCTTAGATGGGTGATCCACTCCCAGACAATGCAAAACTCTAAAGAGGCCTCAGGCCAGGGGGGAGCAGCTCTTTATGCTCTCCTTCTCCCCCTCTCTACTGGAGAAAGCAGCAAGAGCATATCTTGCACTATTACACCTGGGAAAGCAAAGAGAGTTCATGTGGCAAAGGCGAGCTTCCTGGTGGAGGTAAGTATATGTGGAATCTACTTGATTTGATGCAAAACAAAAGCCCTATGCATCTTTTTTCCCCACCCACATCCTCTGCCTGTCACTATCTCTGCAACTTATTGTTTTTTTCTTTATTTTATTTGACTTTTATACTCAAACTCAGGGCATTTTAGCACACTGAAAATCTAACAGTAATAACACAACATAACCAGAAATTAAAAATGAAAACAAAATTAACATTGGCAATACATTCTACACTTCATAATGTTATCAATTATGTGCCTCTGGTACCTTTTAAGCTTTGCTGTCATGGTTTTTCACCCAGTGCTGCTTCTAAATCATTGGCTGAAGAGGCAGTAGAGGACATTTCCCCAGGCCATATCAGGCCCACACGTGGAGCTTTCCAAGGTTTGCTCTGGATCTCACACTGATCGGTAGAAAGTAGAGTCCCACCAACTCTCATGAAGGCTGGAATCTCCTGTGCACCCATAACCCCACAAAGGAAAGTTGGGAATGAAAAGGCAGCTGTGCCTTAACATCTGGATCAGGGTGGATTCAGAGTTGCCTGCTAGGACAAAAACATCTGCATTCAGGAAATATATATCACTCCAGCTGGCCACTACAGTTGTCACTTTGATTCTGGGACTGTCCACCAAGACCAAGTCACCATTGAGAGGGAGGCATTTTGACAGTGCTCATCTGGTGGAGGACATGCCATTTGATGGTTTTGATACTTTTCTCCTCCTCAGACCCTTTTGTCAGCAAGAAGGCATTGTGGCCCTTGGAGCGGTGCAAGGAGAGGGACCATCAGCACAAAGGTTCTTTGTGCTGATGGTCCTTCCCTGAAAGATAAGGATTCCCAACTACATGGAGATGCTCTCTGACAGTGACGGCGAACCTTTTAGAGACCGAGTGCCCAAGCTGTGATTCAAAACCCACTAATTATTTCGTAAAGTGCCCGTACAGCAATTTAACCGGAATACAGGTGGCTGTGAAGGGGTGATGTCAGGTGCCCACAGAAAGGGCTCCCAGTGCCATAGGTTTGTCAACACTGCTCTGTGAGTAGAGACAGCCAACTCTTCATCCCACCCTTTTTCACTTGGAGAAAGCTGATGCTTTCAACCTCCTTTTAAACAGCCAAGCATAGCTAAAGAGATAATAACAGTTGTGTGATGTGATAAAGTACAGATGCAACCATGGAGACCTGGTTCATACCTGCACACACAGCATTTGATGATTTTTCAGCGACTGATGACATAACAGCGGCAGCCTGGCCGAAGTGTTGGGACGTGATATGCGCTTGCAGGGAATTTCCCCATGAGGACACATTAAAAAGTGGCTAAAATACTTCTGTTGTTGATGCACAGTTTTTAACGCATCAAAATATGGCTACAGTAATTAAGTGGTAAGAAACAGAAACAGCATGTGCCAAGGTGTAAAAGAGAAACAATAAAATGAAAGGGGTTTTTTTCCAGTTAAAATACACTTGCTGGGTTAAAATCACAAGCAGATCAGGTGAATGTATCAACACCTGAACGGAGTGTAAAACATCAGGCTGCTTTCACCAAATAAAAATTAATATAATATGGTCAGGAGCCTCGTGGCGCAGTGGTTAAATGCCTGTACTGCAGGTAAAACTGTGCTCACGGCCTGGGTTCAATCCCTGGTAGCAGGCTCAAGGTTCACTCAACCTTCCATCCTTCCGAGGTCAGTAAAATGAGTACCCACCTTGCTGCGGGGGGCAATGTGTAGCCTGCACACTGTAATTAAAAATTGTAAACCTCCCAGAGACTACTTGTAGTGGTATGGGGTGGTATATAAGCAGACCACTTTGCTTTTTTTTTTTTTTTTGCTTTGGTTACTTTTTGCCAAAATAGGCTTTCCCCCACAATTTATATTTGCATTCTACATTTTGTTCATCAAGCTCAAGGAAGTATGTGTAGAACACAATAGAAACCTAGCTTCAAAAATACATAGTATTTACCCAACACCTAATAGAAACCAAAAGAATATGATGGACCAATAATCAGTCAACAAGCCTTGTTGCTAAGTGATGAGTTGCATGCTCTGCCTGGCTGAAATATTTTGGACCAGCTGAAGTTTTCAAATAATCTTGAAAGGCAGCTCCATGTAAAATATGTTGCAGTAATTCAAACAGGATGTAATTAAGGCTTGTGTCACTGTAGCCAAATCAGACGTCTCAAGGAATACATACACCTGGCACATAAGCTTCCACAATGCAAATGCATTCCAGGTTACTGCTGAGATCTGGCTTCCAGGTTCAAAATGAATCCAGGAATACTCTTGCATGGCAAAACCTGCTTTCCAGGAGAAATACAGCCTCATTCAGCACAGCTTTAACCCCTGCTTCCTGTTCAGCTTTTCACCTCTTCCTTGTATGGATAATATTTTAATTTATTCTCTCTCATCCAGTCCATCACCAAACCCAGACACTGGTTTAGAACAGAAACAACTTCCTTGTAGTTAGATGGACAAGTGTGAGTAAGTTTGGATTAGTCAACATACTGGTGGCATCAAAGGCTGCTTTTACACAACCCCTAAAATCCGAGGCAAATGGCTCCCGGATGTGGAGCTTAAAATTGTTTCCCCACCAGCTGTGGACTTTTAAAAAAAATTAAGTATGATCATGCCTATCTAAGTGTGCCCCAGCGCATTTTACAAGTACCTGATCTCCGGAGCTAAAAAATATTCCGATGTGGATTGTAAAGCTGTGGATGCCAGGCTCTCCTGCCTTCTGTTTGTTTTTGCTGACGCCACCACCCCTTTAACAGATAGGAATCGCTACGGGGCTGCTCCAATGGAAGACGGAGGTGAGTCTGCATTCTTTTTTCCCTTTTTTTCTCCCTCGCCTCACCCAGACAGGAGCAATGGAGTGCGGAAGGGTGGGAACACAGGAAGCAGAACAAACCCCCATGATCTCTGGTCTGAATTTAAGTTGCCAGTGGATTTTAGAGGTTGTGTATAAGTGCCCAAACTCTAAGACTCATGCAGCCCTGTCATGCAGGTATAAAACAGCATGGAGGACAGAACAGAACCCTGAAAGATAGCACAGCCAGGGGCCAGACATCTAACAGGAGTCATAGAACCACAGAATCATAGTCACCCAGTGCCACCTCCTGAGATTGTCCCTTCAGAAAGAATGGGAGCCTTTCCAAATCACAACTCAGTGAGATGGTTGAGAAGGATACTGGGGTCAATGCTATTGAAAGCTATTGAGAGCTCCAACATAACTCACATGGATCCCCTTCCTTTTGTCTTGTTTCTCACATAGGTTGTTCACCAAGGAGACCAAAAGTATTTGTCCCATAACTAGCATCTGAAGGAGGACTGAAATACATCCAGCTAATCCGTTTCATCCAGGAAATCAGAGAGTTGAGAAGGTATCACCTTCTCTAGTATCTTAACCAAAAATAAGATATTGGAGACAGGCTGATAATTATTTAAGGCCCTGGTCTCACAGTAATTTTACTGCTCTTTTTGCTGTGAAAGACTGTGTAGCAAAATATCGTGTCTTCCTCCAAAGAGCAGTATTTTGGTACCCCAGCCGACCACACCCCCGGAAGCGCAATTTAACCACATTTCGTACCATCCCTAGGGGTTGTGTTAAAATACTTCTGTTGTTGATGCACAGTTTTTAATGCATCAAACAAGGTATGACCCCAGAAAATGTGCATCAATTAGACTTGTACCCCTTTTTCTGCCACTTCCTGTAGTTCAGCCTTGGTAATCATTTATGCTACTGAATTGGTGGCATACTGGCATGTTGGCACAATTTTTACTGGCTGTCCACCAATTGATTTTAAGAAGAAAAACTGCTACCTGGTTGCAACGTGGGTATTCGTCACAAGGTGAAAAGATGTACAGTAAGCAAGTCGGGACAGATGCAAAGAAGTAAAATACTCCCCTGTCGTTGGGATGCTAACTGCGTATCAAACTTCATGTGACCACCCCCAAAAATAGTATGCATCAAATTAAGATGTGCAGATAATGGTAGTGAGACCGGGACCTAAGACAGTGGATCCAAGGAGGGGTTTTACAGAAGAGGTTTTACAACTTCCTCCTTCAAACATGTTGGCAATCTACCTTGCTGCAAGAAGACATTTTTTAAACCTCTTAGCCCATTGGGCAGTTTCTGAAAAGCTCAGCTGCTGTATTTGAGAAATGAAATTTCAAAGGGTCTATGTGGATGAATACTTGATGGGTCCTAGAAGACACAAAGTGTCCTGAGAGGACATGTAATTCCTCTGAATCTTGGGCAATCATGTTTGAGATTGTATAAGGCTGCTGGTGGCACTAGAGGCAAAGCATATTCCCATCCATTGACAGGAATCTCATAGATAAATTGTATCCTTTAGACTGCTATCACACGACTGAAAACCGTGGTTGATATTAAAATGTGCTTCTTCTCCACTACAGTCCACGCGGTATAAGATGCACACTTTCCTTCCCCATGACAGCAGTTTAATGAGCCACATTTATTTAATGTGCCCCATTACCGAAAAGTGCATCAAACGGACAGCAGTTTAATGAGCCACATTTCATGTGCCCCCATTGCTGAAAAGTGCATCAAAGTGCACTATTAGGAGGCAGTAGAGGAATCGAAAAGGGATGGCTGGTGTGGCTGCAGTGAGGAGGCAGTGAGGGCTATGGTGGGGTTGGCCCAATCCCTCATCCCCCATCCCTACCTGCAGTGAACCGCTAGGCACCCCTTCCCCATTTCCCATGCCTTCCTGGTGTCCTGGGCTCACACAGGGTAGCCATGAGCTTCTTGGGCAGCCGGCATGATCCACTTCCTTGCTCTGACCCAGTCTTGGAGAGGCCCGGGGGGGGGGGCAGGAGAGGGAAGAAGGTGGATGGAGTGTGTATGTGTAAACATGTCTCCCCCTCTCTCTCCCCCCTTGCCTAGGTACCTGGCAGTGACATCTGCTGCAGGAGATGGCTTGGTGTTCCCCAGGGTGCCAATGCACCCTGGGACAAGAGCAGCACTTTACTTTAGAAAAAAAATTGCAACAGTCTAGACATATGATGGGTCTAAAGTGTTTATTTTTTTAAAAGTTTTCTCAAAGGCTTTCACGGCTGGGATTTGATAGTTGTTGTGAGTTTTTCCGGCTGTTTGGCCATGTTCTGGAAGTTTTTATTCCTGACATTTCACCAAACTCTGTGGCTGCCATCTTCAGAGAGCAAGGAGGTCAGGGAACAAGGAGTTTCTCTCTGTGCTCTGGGGTATAGAGTGAGTGAGACTGGAGTTCTTAAAGTTGTGGGAAAGAGGAAGCTTGTCCTATGCAGGACAATAGGTGTTAGTCATTGTATTGTAACTAGAGGTGGGCCCGAAACAGAAAACCGATGGTTCAGTTCATTCTGTTTCGGGCCCATCCTTGGTTCGGTTTGGTTTGGGTTTGTGCAAATTTCAAAAAAAAAAAATCGTACAAACCCAAGCCAAGCCGAACTGGTTTGAGTCCAACTTACTGGCGGTGGTGGCAGCAGCAGGGACTTTTTGATGTCCTAGCTTCCCCATGCCTCAGTTTTTTTATTTTTTATTTATTTTTCCAGTGCTGACCATGCAGCACCAGGGGCTGGGTCAGGGCTTGTTTTATTTTTTATTTATTTTTATTTTTAAATTTTAGAGCATTGACCACACAATCCCAGGGTCTGGGTCAGCACTTGTTATTTATTTATTTATTTATTTATTTATTTATTTATTTATTTATTAGATGCCAACCACGTGGCCCCAGGGGCCAGGTTGGTGCTTGTTTCTTTTAATTATTATTTTTATTTTAGAGTGCCGACCATGCAGCCCCAGGGACCGGGTCAGCAGTTGGTTTTTTAATTTAATTTAGAGATGGGCACGACTTAGGGGTATTTTTGTTTTCGTTTTCGTTTTTTCGTTTTCGTTACGTAACGAAACGAAAACGAAAAACGGTTCAAAAATGGACCGAAAACGGAAACGAAACGACTAATTTTGAGCCAATTTTCGTTTTTCGTTACTGGAAAAACACATAATGGAGCTAAATGGGGAGAAACGAAAAAAATTTCGTTTTCATTTTCGTTTTTTCGTTTTCGTTACGTAACGAAACGAAAACGAAAAATTTAGAAATTAGCTCATGAAAACGGAAACGAAACAAAACGGACCCTAGCCGAAAACGAAAACGAAAACGAAAAATTTTTTTTGAGTCGTGCCCATCTCTAATTTAATTTAATTTTTATTTTAGAGCGCTGACCGTAAAGCCCCAGGGGGCGGGCTGGCACTTGTTTTATTTTTATTTTTATTTTTTTATTTTAGAGCACCAACTACACAGCCTGAGGGGCTGGGTCAGCACTTGTTTTAATTTTTTTTATTTTATTTAGAGCACTGACTATACAGCCCCAGGGGCCAGGTCAACACTTAAAAAAAATTAGAGTGCCAACCACGCAGCCCCTGGGCCTGGGTCAGCACTTGTTTTATTATTTTTATTTTTATTTTTATTTTTTTAATTTTAAAAAGTCCCCAGCCAGGGCTTTTTGTGGCACCTCTACAGGGCTAGCTTTCCCGGAGTTCTAGAAGGACTTTCCAGTGGTGGCAACAAGGTGGTGGTGGTGGGGTAATGAAAAAGGAAGTGAATGAAACGGAAATTTCTGTTTTGTTTTTTTCTTTGATGGGTTGGTTCATTATTCATTTGTTAGCTAAGAAAATGAATAACGAATAGCGAAACGAATTAAAAGTTTGTTTCATGCCCATCTCTAGTTTCAATGTAATCAGGGGAAGCAATGATCCAAATATATAGCTGATAGGTGCCATTAGTTGTTCTATTGTGTAAACTAATCAAGGGTGCTTGTGGCTGGGTGGGAATAATTGACCTTTGACCTTTTGCAGGCTGTAGTTTTCAGTAATAAAAGCCAGGCTTTGTTGATTTTTAGACTTTCTTTTGTTGTTGTTGAAACTGTGCTTATGTTTCTGGATTTCAGTGGCTTCCCTGTACAGTCTGACATAGTGATTGGTAGTGTTATCCAGTACCTCTGTTCCCTGGAAGAGGATTTCATGTCCAGTTTGTTTCAGGGTGTGCTTGTTTATACTTGTGTCAACATTTATTTTATTAAAATGTGAAATTTTCATTTGATTAATTTTTGGTTCCTCATCCCTGCTTTAAATTACTCCATTCTCCTTTCAAGAACATGGGATAATGTAATGTTATGTACTAATTAGAGTGTTGGCCTAGTACTTTGGAGTATGCCAGCTTTGGAGTAGACACGGTCTCACAGCCTAAACAATGTCTTGATCAGGTTTGTTGTAGGGGGAAGGAAGGAAGAGGAGAGCTATCTCTGCTGACCTCCAGGATTATTGGAAAGAAGATATTTGAATGTAACTGTCAAATCTGCCACTCATCTCTCATGAACTTGGAGGAACAAGGTATGAAGAGGAAACAACTGAAAAACATGTATACAGACTATCATCATAACACGTGCTGCCTGCCATGTAAATGAACTGACAAGATTGTTGTATTAACATTTTACAAGACAATTTGATTGCACAAAGAACCCCAGGAGACTGGAGAGGATCACAGTTCCATACTGCATGTCCCTGGAAAATACCAGCACACTGTACAGAATTGAATGTGTTGCAGTTTTCTTGTTTTGTTTTGTTTTTCATATTTATTTTTATAGTTAATTTCTTGTGTTAAAATGGAGTAAATTTAAGCTCCTTGGTACATTTTTTTAAATAAAACAAAACACTTCAAACGAGAATCAAATGTAATTAGACTCTCAAAAAATATGCTCGGCACCTCTAAGAATAGATATAATATTTATTACATATGCTACAGAACAAACATTAAAAAAACATGGATTGTAGAGGTGTGCTAACTTTTGTTCCATGTCAGTAAAGACTGCATAACTTTGCAGATGTAAATAGTAGAATAACAGGAAAATGTGTTACATGTTTAATTATTTATTCAGAATTCCAATTTATTTTATTTCAGCTCTTCAATTAGCAGTTAGGATGCTCTGCTATGGAGGAGGAGGCAGGGAAGAAGACAGAATTGAAAAGTAACTGTGCTAATGGATATTTCACACAACTAAATAAATTCCTATCATGTGTTCCATCTGCACAGCTTACATTCCAACTAAAGAAACTCAAGTTCTACCACTCATTTTCCTCTCTGATTATCTGGGCAGGATCCTTGGAAGTGTGAACACTACCACATATAATGTGTTCTTTTTAAGCAGAAAGAGGAGGGAGTTACATGCCCTAATTTTCAGTTTATCCATCTCTGCTATTCCCATTACCAGACTAAAGATGGGCACGAAATGAATTTTTTGTTTCGTTATTTGTTAGTCATTTTGTTATGTAACAAAACGAATAACGAACCTAGGGGCAAATTTAACATGAAACGAACCGAACCAAGAAAAATTGGTTCAGTTAGGTTCGTTTCGTTAATGGGGGCAGAGATGTCTCCTACCTAGTGCTGGTCCGGAGGTCCTTTCGCACCGAGCTGCACAGAGGGAGCACACACCTTGTCAGTGCCATCGAGGGACACTGCGGGCTCGAGCCCAGCCCTGGAAGGAGAGATAAGAAGCAGGCCATGTTTAGGCGGCCAGAGCAGCACGGCTTCAAAGTCCCCCCCTTGTGCCTCCCTCCTGCGGCCTGTTATTGTGGGGCTGATTGGGAGGGGAGATAAGGAGGCCATGCTTAGGTGGCCCCCCAGGGGCCGCACAGTGGATGCTGGAAAAAAGTGGGTAAAAATGAACAACAAATTGACAAAACAATTAAATAATTTTTTTCACAAAAATTCATGAAAAATGCATCAAAATGAACCAAACTCCTTAACAAAATGAAATGAAACAAAATGAAATGAAACACCATTTTTTTTTCAATTCATGCCCATATCTATACCAGACATTAACATTGTCATTTCCTTATGGTCAGAGTAGCTGCTAAAGTTTAGTGGGTGAGGGTGCCTGGATCCAGGAACCAGAAATTTGGATTCCAATTGAAAACTGCCAGCCACTGCCTGAAGCATGTTCGGTTGATGGTGTTAGGAGCAGAGGCATATATGGGGGGGGGGGCAGAAGGGTACATCTGCCCTGGTCGCAGCAATCTGGGGGCCCTGAAGGGGGAGGAGGAGGAAGAAGCTGTGTGCCCTCCTGCCAGAAATCCCCAGGCTTGGCTACAGGACCCACTCAATCGCAGCTGCCTCCTCCACTGTCACATGTCAGGTGAGTGGCAAAGCAGGCAGGCAGGCAGGTGTGCAAGTGTGGTGGCTGTGGTGCCCTTCTCTTCTTCCTCCTCCTACTCCAACTCTACCTCACCTTGCTCTGGGCCAACGCAGGAGAGATAAGTGTGTGCGCACTACCACGTGTGCACACACACAAACAAAATGCCCACCCGTGCTCCCACTCACCCCACGCCTGCAGGATTGCCTCCCTTCTGGGTGGATATGATGGGGTTGGGAATAGGCGGAGGGGCACAAAAACAACTTTGTCCCCAGGCGCCCCAAAATCTTACTACGCTGCTGGTTACATGTCTGATGGGCACTGCATGGATTCAAAATGGCAGTGGAAGGGAAACTGGCAAACCATTCCTGAGTGCCCACCTTATACTGTGCTGAGAGGGTCACCCCAAGCTGGAACTGTTTTGACAGCACATCCTTTTAATTGCTCATTGAGAAGAAATGGAAATCTTTTCATATCTGAATCAATATTTTTTCCCTCAGGTTTCACTGATGTTGGAATCTCGCTGAGGTTCATGTAAGGTTTGTATAACCTGCTGTTGCTAATTGCAGCTAATAGGTGCCAGGGCATATTGCATGCCTGTCAAGTGCCTAATTGTACAAGCAGGGCATATTCTGCCCTCTCTTTCATTAGCACCAGCCTAACATGAATACCAACAGGATTCTGAACAAAAATAAAATAAGCATATAATCTATGGAGAATCTGCTTATACTGTGTCTTTTTGAAGAGGTTTTGTTCCTTGGAATTAAACGGAATGGGTTATTCTCCAAAGATACACTTGAAGCAAAATTCAAATGTGCCCTCCACCTTCAAGTGAAATATCTGAGGAATTGTGAAGGATGTCAAGAGACTTTTTAGAAGACTGGCAAAGTACTCTCAGGGTCATTCATATATCCCTGGGGGGAGGATCACCTGGAGTATTTTTACCTCTTGCTGAGTCTATACAAACTATCATTTTCCCAGTGTTTCGGTCCTAGCCGTTCTGCAAGGAACTTCAAGGACAACGCACATACAGAAAAGGAAAAGTCCATGAAGAATAACTGAGAGAGATGAGCATCTTAATGTTAAGAAGGAAAGACAGACAGGTGATAATACTTGAAAGGCTGTACATTAAAGAAGGAGACATTTGGCTTCTGATTATCCATAGGGTAGAATTTAATCCGAGAGATTGACACTATAAGAAAGGAGATATTTTTAAAATGGCAAGACAAATCTTTTGATGTTTAGAATGGGTTGACAGTAAAACGAACTCTTTCAGAAGGGTGTGGGATCTTCTCCACTAGAGGTTTGGTCATGTGTCAACTCCATATATCAGTGTGGAAATGAGCTAAATTATCACTGATTTCATTTGTTGTTCGTTCTAAGATTGCATGATTTCACACATTTTCTCTTTTACAATCTTACTTGTTGAAAATTCCTATGCAATAGATTTGCCTTGTTCCGGACTTAGCATTTCAGAAACTAGTACTCAAAGACTGGTGTTACAGTTCACTTTTTCCTGAAACTGCAGTAAACTAAAGAAGTTTCTGATTCTTCCCACCATTGACTTTGTAATTCTATACTGTTGTCATTAAACTAAATGTCAAGGGATGTGTGTATTCTCTACAAGTTGTCCCTTTTCTCACTGTCACAAAATGTTTCCTTCAAGATTTCAAAAAGGAACATTAAGCCTGTTCGCTATCCAATGACTAATCTCACAACAAAGCATGCTAAATGTAACATATATAAACCTGAGAAATATCACGTGCTATGACATCTACAATTATTTTGCTACTGGTGAACTTTTACAAAAGTAAAATCGATACATATACAGGTGCACAAAAATTCATCTATGATATTGTGCAGGACAGCAAATCTATATTCTACAAGGCAATTTTAAAAATGGGGGCAACCCAAAGATGAATTTATAACTTTGAAAATAATAGTATGCACTTGCTCTGTGGCAAATTTTGAGAAGTTTGTAGAAAGGATTTTTGAGTTATGCTTTTTTAAAGAAAAATGCTCCCCATGTTAAGAAAGTACCCCAGATTTAAAACAGATCACATAAATTAAAAAGTTCTGCTTATCTTGAAATAGAATTAATGAAAACAATCCAGGCTACATAAGCTGAAATATTGATCAACAAAAAAGACCTCTCTAAAGAGAAAATTGGCCTTTTTATTGTAAGACAGAAAATGTGTGATATAAGGTTTGCCAGCAGGAGCTTTGGAAACTGTAACACTGTATGCATTCATGGTCAGGGAAGGAAAATAGTTGGATATCTGCACAGCAACAAAAGATCACTGAAACTGGCTGAAAAGACAAGTGTTCTTTAAAGAAGAAAAAAGGCCCACTTTAAAGAAAATGGCAGAGACTATCCTCCATAAAGATGTTATGTTGCCATATGACTTCAGGAAATCAGCATATAATTTTGTAAGGCATGTTCAAAGTATTTTCCTTTCACTTAGAAAAGCAGATAGCAGTTGTATTTTGCTCCAGCACTTGCAGTAAATATTTTCTCAGTATTTTTAAGACCAAACAACCCCCTTGCATAAATCTTCAAAGGCGAAACCAGCTCCATGACTGGGGCAAACTGAACTTTTGTCCTGTTAGCCAAGAACCAGGATTTTTGGGGGGAGGGGTGTTGAACAAAGCTTGTCTCTTTGTTGTTGGCATCTCACTTGCACCAGCCCTAGACAGTCCCAGGAAGTATGGCTGTGGCTAGAGCTGATGGACATTATACTTAAAAAGTGACAGTCCAATCTACTAAATGAGATTTCTTCGTGAAAGGCACACCGGAAGGATACATTTTATGCAAGAGCAGGAAATAGACTGAGACTATGGATCTATGCATAGGGCCAAGCTGTCAAATCCATTTGACATACTGAATCAAGGAATAAAAAGCTCATATGCCCCAGGGAGTCCGAAGGAAAGTGTTATTCAAAGGAATTGTTCTTGATAACAAACATGTAAGGAAATCTTTGAACATCAAACATAATAAAGCCTGGCACTTTATAAAATATATTTGAGGCTTCTGACAAAAAGGAAGTAACTGTTCTCTGTAGCAGTTAATGTGTTCCTCATAAGCACGGCCCCCGATACAAAATTTACCATATGGATTTGCAGAACACAGCTATTTGAAATGAATATTTGTCATTTTCTTTAAGCATCATGACTAGATTCAGGGGAAATTTTATTTTTTGTTATGTACCTACATACACACATGCCTCTTTCTATTGGCCACAGAGTCATGACAGACACAAAGAGAGAAAGACAGAGATGACCCTTGATCCACTAGGTCAGGCATGTCCAAACTTCAGCCCTCCAGATGTTTTATAACAGAACCCTCACAGTCCTTTGCCATTGGAAATACAGCCTTGGAATTCTGAGAGTTGTGGTCCAAAACATCAGGAGGGCCGAAGTTTGGACATGCCTGCACTAGGTAGACCCAAACTGAGTACACCCATTTATGAACTGGATTTATATTCCCTCACTCTTCAGCAAATGTCCACTTTGCTCTAGCTGACTAGCTATGGGGTTTAAGTACAGTGGTACCATGTATAAAGGAATTAATTCGTTCCAATGAAATTATGCTAAGCAAATTGTCCTTTATACAAATTTCCCATAGGAATGCATTGAAAACAGAGTAATTCCTAATCACGACCATTTTTATGTTGTACGGATTCACCCCATTTGCTGTTAAGCAAATTTCCCCTATCTCTGGAATTTTTTATGTTGTACAGATTGTATGTTATACAAACCATTTCTTATACGAGGGTCCACTGTACTTTCCTTTTTAACCATTCCTCTGGAAATTGCTACACGGTGCCCATACTACAATGTGACAGGCACAAAGTCTAGACTTACAAAGTGGAAATCTATCCCAGGACTTGATCTGGGAAATTGGTTCCTGATTTCTGAAAAATAGGAACACATTTCCCCCATGCTTTTTTTTGCTCACAACGGAACCAGGATCGAGGGCAGTGTTGACCGGCATTATGGGCAGAAGAGAGAAAGGGAAATTACACCTCCTCGCATTCCGTTACCTTGATGTGGTATTTAGTAGGAATACAAAAGCCCAGAGAATCGTGTTTTCCTGATGGTTGCCTCTATTTCATGTCTTTCTAATGTTGGCAGACACTAGAAACTCCTTTAAATAATAATAATAATAAAATCCGGATTTAAACTTGCAAATGACAGCGGAAAGTTGTTGGAAAGCTATAAAGTATGTTTTCATTCTGTTAGTTGTAGTTTCTTGGGATAGATGGATGGACGGATAGATTTGATTGCATGTTTGCTCAATGCAATTTCCTTAAGCCTCTGCATAATTTGCCCATCTCCTTTGGAAATGAGAACAAATACCTGCTCCATTCCCCTCCCTTTCTTTTTCCTCCGGCTTTTGATGGGCTTGCTAATAAATATGTCCTCCGCATAAAACCCCTCCGTCCAAAATACGCCTCGTACTTCGCTCAAACTCATTTGTAATGAGCCCACCTGCTCATTTCATTTCATGGCATTTCATTTGAAATCACAGAGTAATTTATTTGCGGGAGCTGCATTATTCTCAAAATAGAGTGTGTTATTAAAAAGGGGGGGGACATAATTTCAAGCTCTTAATTGATATTATTGTTAGTTGTTCTCGTTGGGAAGTAGTTAGAAGCGAGACACAATGCCTCTGTTTGGCATTTAAAACATGACAGCGCTCTTGGGGCAAAAAGACAGGATTTCCTTTGTGAAAACAACAATCAAGCTGTCTGAGGGAAATACACCTATTACTGTATAATGGGAAAGAACATTTCACCAAAAATCTGCACCAGGAGAAAAATTATCAAGCAATTTATCAGGTAAAATTCCTTAGTATATCAGAAACATGGCTTTCTCCATTTCTTCTTATGATGGTTCTTCTTTTTCTTATTTTTTCTTTCTTTCTATTTTCTCCCCTTTTCCCGTTTTGCAAATGTTAGTGTAACGGAACTAGGATAATGGGGCATGGTGTGATTTATAAGGCTCAATATTAACTGCACATTTTCAGCTTTCACCAAACACTTATCTAAGGAATGCAATAGGCCAGACAAAATAAGCCAAGTTAGAGGAAATTGGACAGCTACCATTGGTCAATTATTTCACATGACATCTCAAAGATTCTTGGAGCTGGGAAAAAGAAAAGTTTATACTTAAGGCTACGAGGGAGAGATTGGCTAAGAATCCAGCTTCAAGATGTAGTCAGCTAGAGTATCGTAATTTTTTTATAGTATTTAGATAGTGAGAATATCACAAGCTTCATTATTTTTCAGGCAATATTATATGATTGCATCTGATAAGCATTTTTATATTTTCTATTGATTTTAATTGAATTTTATGAGTTTTTTTTTCATTTTTGTAACTTAGAATAGTGAATAAAGGGATGTCATTAATTTGATGCTCTCAGGCCATTTGTTTTCTTTAAAAGAACCCACAGGAACTCAGATGATTCTCAGCCAGAGACACTCCTACCCCGAGTTTCGTTACAGTTAGTAAAAAAATACTATTTTGATCAACTTTTTTTGCATCCTTCCCATGCTGCTGACCCCGCACTGCATCATTTTGTCACAATTTGAAGTCGTGGGGAATGGTAGGTGCTCTCCAAATCTCTTAATAGAGAACAATAATTGGAGAAAGCCCTCTTTAAATTCTCCAACTGAAAACCAGAGATGGAACAACTTTCCTTTCTTCAATAGAATTACTGTATTGCTGTAAACCACCCAGAGTAGCCTTTGGGTTAGATGATGTGGTATACAAATCCAATAAATATATAATAAATAATAAATAAGAATTCCCAGAATACCCCAGCAAGCAAGATTTATCTTTCCCAATTTTGTTGAAAACTTGTCAAAAACTAATATAAAGAAAGCCGAATGTTTTGCTTTAGGGTCTTAATTTGTGGCATTTTTCCTTGATATATTCTTTTCTGAAGACCAGTATTACCCTACTCTCTCAATGGCCTCTCAGTCAACTCATAAAATCTTTTTCTCTCCACCTTGCCCCCAAAGAGAGGGATATTTATGGAGAGATACAAGAAAACTTGCCTTCTGACAAATGCATCCTTAATGCCTTCTTTGACTTGCAAAATGAAACCAAACACCTTGGAACTGACGTAGCTTGTAAAGTGCTCTGACACTTTGAAGTCCTTTGATAATTTTCTTTCATTTTGTCACAGTGCCATGCAAAGGAACTGGCAGGAAGTGTCATGGTTTGATTACAGAATTTGGGGTGACAGAATTGTGGTTTGACCTATGTAGTCCCTCTTGACACACAGACACATAGGCACAGGCACAGGCACGCACATGCCCGCGCACGCCCGCGCGCCCGCACGCACACACACACACGCACACACCTCTTCCTGTTACAGGAGACGACCTTTTAAGTGCCCAAAGAGTGAGTCCTTGTCTTGCTGAGGGAGCAGCTCAAGAACAGTGGTACTCCAGTCTATCCAGTTTTTTAAAAATCCTGATGAATTTTCTGCTCAACTATCTTTATACAGCTTATGGAGGAAAAATAAATTATTTAGTTTCAATTGTTTTCTTGAGATTTGTGAGGGGAAAAATGCACCTCATACAGTAGGACCCCCATATCTGCTGATTCACCATCCATGGATTCAGTTATCTACAGATGGTAGTAGTGGTTGTGTGGTGTGAAATGCTGGCTGGTGTATGTGTGGGAACTGTGGTGTAATGTCTCTGCCAGCAGCTGCTGTGGCACAAAGTCCCTGGGGGTAGCCCTGGTGGCATGCAGGGCCAACTGGCATGCAACACATGCAGCAGTGTGAGGTCCCTGGTGGCAGCAGCGGCAATGCAATATCTCTCCCAGGAGCTGCAGATGTGCAAAGGACCTGCCAGTGGCCCTGCAATCTGAAGGGATGCACCACCACTTTCCTTCCCCCCCAAAGTGGCTGGAGGCCAGGCCCACACCTAAAGAGCTACCTGGGCAAGAGTGTTGCTGCTCTGCTCAGGCCCCATAGCTGCTTCCAGTGCCAGTGGAGTCCCGTCACTGGCCAGCCAGCCAAGCAAACAAGGGGACAGGCGAGGGAGCGCAGTGGACAAGGTGATCTGGCTGGCTGGCTTGGAGGCATCTCAGGGCCAAGCTGGCCTTCCTCCTCCTCCTCCTCCTCCTCCTCCTCTGCCTGGCTGGCCAGGTTGGGTGTGCAAAGCA
>JAHTLZ010000025.1:251890-305597 GCA_023846285.1 Phrynocephalus versicolor | reverse complement strand
TCTCTCTCTCTCTCTCTCTCTCTCTCTCTCTCTCTCTCTCTCTCTCTGTGAACACATGTATGCATGGATTTGTCCGTGGCCTCCTGGGAGAAATCTAATACAATTTCATCCTACTGAAGGGAGGGTTGAGATACAGTTGATTGTATTATTCTGGTATTGAAGTTCCAATATTAATGAGTAGATGTTTCCCTTGAGATGTCGATCTAGATTTGAAGAAAAGGAAGGGGACTAAATCAAAAATTGGTCCAGCCAAAACATCAACTCTGATCACAAAAGTTGTCAGCAAATACTAGGCAATTTTAGAAATGAAAAACCAATACAAATCTAGTCAAGAGATGGACAGTCATATATTGGAATATCAGGTTATTCCATCCAACTGAATATTGCTTTGCAACCTTAATACTAATATTTCATATCTCTGGCTGTTGCATTTTGGCATTAGTGATGAACTTAACAGGAGAAAAACAATATCTGTTATTCATAGTACCACTTGTTGACAAAATATGCACCACAGCAAAGGGAACAGACAAGCAACATCTCATTTTCTAAGACTTCAGTGTCAAACTCTGAGGCAACAGAGTAGAATCTGGTGAGGTAACAAAGGTAGTGAAAGAGAAGGACACATTTGCCTTGACCTCTGGAGACTTTAGAGAATGGCTCTGAGGTTTTAAAGCCACCTCACACGAAAATAATCAGAATTACTTTATTTTCAGTGTTTCACACTTTGCTTTGCTTTTCTCATCCTGAGATTTATCTCTCCCTCTAGAGATGTGTAACAATGCCCTGAAGCTTCCGTTGCTGGCCTGATGCTGACAACCCAAATGGTGTAGGGTGTCAGTTATGGTTAGTATAAAATACATGCTAATTTCTAACTCAAATAATAATCAGCTCAGCTCTAGCCAAACATTTTCACCACTAAGTGTATAAATCGAAAAAAAAAGTCAGTGATAAACTTTGGTTCCAGATATGGACTTTCCAAGAAATTCCTGGCTTGTGTAGTTGACAGTTTTCTCATAGCAAAAAGTGGAGAAAGAAATTGGAGGATTAATTGGAGGACTTGATTCTAACCACTGGAGATGACATGGTGGAAGAAGTGGCAGTAAAGGGAACGCTGAGGGGAAGTGAGCATGTTTTACTTCAGTTCTTGATTGGAAAAGAAACAAAAGCAGAGTGCAGCCACATATATACGAAGGCTGTTAGGAAAATCAATCTTAATTAACTTAGAACAATTACAGTTAAGGTCCATTGGCAGAAGATTCTTACAGGAAAAGGAGCCCTTTCTGAAAAGGGAATTTCTAGAGGCACAGTTACAAACAATTCCAACAAAAACAATAAAAGCAGCAAAGCAAAAAAAAAATGCAAAATGAACTGCTTGCATGCCACAGCACTCTTGTGGCAGTTTACAATTTAATTATGCAGGCTACACATTCAACTCCCCCTCTACCAGCTGGGTACTCATTTTACCAACCTCAGGAGGTAAGACGGCTGAGTCAACTATCACCTGGCTATATGGGACTGAACCTGGGTCTTGAGCATTGTTTTGGCTGCAGTACAAAAGTTTAACTACTGTGCCATGAGGTGGAAGGCAAGAAAAGTCTGTCACGACTCCATAAAAAGTTCAGAGAGGATCTGAAAAAAAAAGAGACAGATGTAGAAAGTGGAAGGAAGGTTGAAGTGATTCTAGAGGGAGGAAGGAAGAGTTACAAAGGAAGGGTACAGTCATGTAACAAAGAATTGCAAGGATGACATTAGGAAGGCAATAGCTCAAAATGAGCTGAGGCTAACAAGATACACTCAAGGCAACAACAACAAAAATCATTCTTCAGGTACGTGCCTAGTAAGAGAGATAGAAAAGAAGCAGTGTCTCATCTACTCAAGGGGGATGGGAAAACAGATGACAAAGAAAAGGCAGCAGAGCTCAGTTCCTACTTTTAGCTTGGTCTTTCTCTAATAGACAGGGTATGACCCTTCAAGCATATATGAAGTACAAAGGAAGAGGATAGGATAAACAAATAGTCAAGAAATACATTATCAGGGTATTCTCGAAGGCTTTCATGACCAGGATCTGATAGCTGTTGTAAGTTTTTGGGGCTTTTGGCCATGTGTTGGAAGTTTTTCTTCCTGACATTTCACCAGTATCCACGGCTGGCATCTTCAGGGGACAATTAGCTCAGGGAACTAGAGGTTCCCCCCAAAGCACAGAGAGATCTTCTAGTTCCCTGAGCTCCTTGTCCTCTGAAAATGCCAGCCACAGAGCCTGGCAAAACACCAGGAAGAAAACGTAACAGAACATGGCCAAACAGCCCCAAAAATTCACAACAGCTATCAAAAGTGTTATTAGTTTGATGAGTTAGAATCCCAAGAGCCAGACAAATTGCACCCAAGGATAGTAAAGAAACTGGCTGAAGAGATTTCAGAACCACTGTCTACTATATTCTTGAAACCATGGAGGATCTGTGAAGTACCTGATGGCTGGAGGAGGGCTAATGTTGTCCCTATCTTCAAAAATGGCAAAAAGGAGGAGCCATGGAACAATAGACCAGAGAAAATATTAGACTCAATTATACAGCAGTCATTCTGGAAACACCTTGAAAACAACTAGTATCCAACATAGATTTCTCAAGAACAAATTCTCTCAAACTAATCTTATCCCATTTTTTGTTCAAGTAACCTCTCTGATAGATGACGGGAATGTTGTAGATGTAGTATATCTCAGCTTCAGCAAAGCCTTTGACAAAATGCCCATGATATTCTAATTAGAAAGCTAACTGAGGGGTGGATGAGAATCATACTCAGAGAGTACTTATTTTCCTTTTCAAATTGGGAAGAAGAAATAAGTGAGTACCACAAGGTTCAGTCCTGGGCCTAGTGCTCTTAAACATTTTTATTAATAACCTGGATGAGGGAATTCAGGGAGAATTTGTCAAATTTGCAGATGGCACAAAATTGGGTGGAATAGCTATTATCTTGTGGGGAAAGGAACAAAAATTGAAATCTCTTGATGGGCTTGTGCACCATGCTGAAAACAACAGAATGAAATTTAACAGAAAGAAGTTCAACATTCTGCACCTTGGGGGTGGGGTGGGAACAAATGCAGAGTTGCAAGAAGGGGGTTGCAAGGCCCAGCAATACTACGAGTGAGACAGATAATTAGAATTGTAGTAGATGAGCTAACAGTGCAATATGGCTGCCAATGAGGCAAACTACATTTTAAAATGTGTTAACAAAATATGGGCTCCAAATGCTGTAAGGTGCTAGTTATCCTCTATTTAGCATTGGTCAGGCCTCGTCTAGAGAAGTGTGCCCACTTCTGGACACAAAATTTTAAGAAGTATGCCACCTCTAGTTCAGAGGTGGGAAACAAGGATAATTAGCGAACTGGATACCATGTCCTATGAGGAAAAACAGAAAGAATTCAGCATGTTCAGCCTTGAGAAAAGAATAAGATATATGATAGCACTTAAAATTCAAATAATTAAAGGATATTCATACAGAAATGGGGCAGGATCTATTCTCAATGCTTCCAGACTGCACAATATGTAATAATAGGCTTAAATTATAGGAACACAGGTTTCAGCTGCTAGAACAGTATTAAGGTAAAGGTAAAGCTTCCCCCCTGCACATGCGTACTAGTTGTGTCCAACTCTAGGGGAGGTGCTCATCTCCATATTCAAGCTGAAGAGCCAGTGTTGTGCAAGTCCATGGCCACGTGGCCGGCATGGCTGCAAGGAAACACTGTTTTACCTTCCCTCTTTTTATGGTGGTACCTCGTTATCTGCTTGCATTTTACATGCTTTCGAACTGCTAGGTTGGCAGGAGTTGGGGTTATCAGCCGGAGCTTGCTCTACTGTGTGGCACTCGGGATTCGAACCGCCAATCTGCCACCTTTGCAAACCGACAGTTTTTGGATGCCTTCGTCCACTGAGCCACCACGCCCCTCCACTGAGCCACCATGCCCAGTGGAGCACATTACCTTGGGAGCTGGTGACTGCTCCAACACTGGAGTCATTCAAAAGAAAGTTTGACAACTATTTGTCAGATCTGCTGTGGATTCCTATATTGAGCAAGTGGTTGGGCTCATTGGCCTTTTAGGATCCTTCCAACTCTTGTATTCTATTTCCATTGTGAATGTACATAGTTAAAACGGTATAGAGCAGCCCTTGAGAGTTATTTCATTCTCTCTGCCCAGAAATGTTCACAAAGTAGAAAATCATCCTAATTAGAGATGGGCACGACTCAGGAAAAAAACTTCGTTTTCTTTTTCTTTTTCGGCTAGGGTCCGAGTCGTTTCGTTTCCGTTTTCGCGAAAAATCGGAAAAAATTAGTCGTTTTGTTTTTCGTTTTTTTCGTTATCGTTATACTGGTTTTTTTGGGGGGGTAGCGGGCTCCTGGAGGCACCTCTGTGGGGTGGGTGCCTCCGCCGGCCCGCTATAAAGGGGACAGCAGCAGCAGGCTCCAAGAGACCCCTCAACATGGGGGTCTCCCATCCTCACCTGCTGCTGCTGCAAAATGGCATGCACAACCATATGGTTATGCATACCATTTGCAGGCAGTGAGACCAGTGAGAGTCATAGGGTCATACCTGCCCTACACAAGGCTCTTGTCTCGCACCTGCCATGTCCCACAAAGAAGGGAATCGTACTTGCGTGTAGTGCAATGCAAGTCGATCTGGCTATGGGCTAAGGTGGATTAGGGTTAGGGCTAGGGTTAGGCTAATGACGGGTAAGGTTATGGTGGGCTAGTGGGTTGCACCTCTGGGTGCCTCTCTGACCCACTAAGAAGACAGTCTGTGACATATGGGTAAGGAGTCAAGGATTAGGGTTAGCGGGTTAGGGGGCTAGGGCAAGTTTTAGGGGGCTTTTTGGCACATCCCAGAAGTCTCAGTGGCCAAGTGGCCATGCGATTGGTGAGATGGCTCCAAAAATTTGCATGGTCGTCCCCTCCCACATGGCTGGCCAGGCCACTGGGCCAGCCCATCATTGCACACTGCGCAGGTGTAAATAAAATAAAATAAAATAAAATCAATGGAGGACACAGGAGGAGAGGAGAGACATTTTGTTGCAAGAAAAAACCCACTGCTACTGTGAAAAATCTGGCAGTTCATACATTTCCGCGTGTTTCTGTTGTGCTTGTGTGTTTTTGGACCACGATTTCAAAAACAATATTGCATTCGGCGTCTCGGCAGAGTGGGCTTTTTGCGAGCCTGCGGCGAGTCCCACCACTAGACCAGAGCAGCCCAGGACGGAGGGGGGGAAGCCGGGACACCCCCCTCCAGACCAGAAACCCCCCCTCCGGTAGGTGCCCTAGTGAGTGCCCTTAGTCAAACAGGCATTTTCCACCTGCTTTTTGGCCCAGGAATGGTTGGGGGGGAGACCCGGGGGAGAGTTTTAAAAAGTTTTTTCCTGTGCCGCCCGTGCCGCTTGCTTGCGCTTTGGCGGCCGGCGGCGAGACTGGGCTTTTTGTGGCGGGCGAGTCCCACCACCACACCAGAGCATCCCAGCAGGACGGAGGAGGGGGGGAGGCCGGGCGGGGACCTCCAGAAACCACCCCTCTGGTAGGTGCCCTGAGGCACGGCAGGCATATTTCCGCCTGCTTTTTGGCCGGGAACCGGGCTTTTTAACTTTTAAAAACTTTTTTTCTGTGCCGCTTGGCATCGCGCGCAATCGCGCGATGCAAGTAACGAGCACGAAAAATCAGACCAAATTGTTCGTTCATCGGTTCGAGCTCGAAGTCTGGTGGAGTAATTCCCGTTTCCGTTTCCGTAGAGTAACGGAAACGAGTAACGGAAACGGAAACGGGAATACCGCTAAGTCGTGCCCATCTGTAATCCTAATAGCACTTTAAAGAATCAGAACCTAATACTGCTGCTTGCCACCTATCAAATATGATAGAGAATCAAGATGTCATCTCCTTGCCTCCATCTGTTTTTAACCCTCATCTGAAACAATCTCTTTCTTCTACATCCATATATGTTTTTTTCAAAGTATTAACTATGTCTTTATGCTTTTTACCCCCTGAAGCATTGAGAAGTTCAAAGGATGTTTTATGGGGTCAGTTTCACTTTGGGACAGAGTGAACAAGAAATCTTTGATGCTTTCACACATACACACATACAAAAAAATCTGACCACAGATAAGTTCTAGAAGCTTGGTATTTGCACTCAGAAACTGGAAATAAAGGAATGAGATAAAGGTGCAGATTGGAACTAGGGTTGCATTTTATCTTGATTTTTTAAAAAAAAAAATCCTACAAGAAAATGACTGTGTAGCACCTATTTCTTAGTCTACAGGCAGCCATGCCTAATGGCATAAATAATATTTCTAGTTCCAGCTACATTGACTCAATTCGATTTATGTAAATGTTGACTTACCATTCAGCAGTTGGTTCACTGTGTCTACTTGTAGTATGGACTAGCAAGAGGATACTGACTAGTATGCTTGGAATAAATCTTTCCCTGGAAAGGGGGCATTAAATTACAGCATCTGCTCCCATACCTCTTTAAGTAAGGAGGTGGAATGTCCTGAATCATGTTAACTTAGGGCGTTTATACACGACCCCTAAACTCCGCCGCAAATGGCTGCAAGCTCCGGAGCTTAAAAATGTTTCCCCACCAGCTCCGGAGTTTGCAGACAATTAAGTGCAACCCCGCCCACCTAAGTGCGACCCAGCGCACCTTTCTTGTACCTGCTCTTCCCTGGTGAAAATTGTGGGGCTCTCCTCTCTTCTGTTTGTTGTTTTTTTCGCTCCTGTCCCTTTAAGAGCTACTTTACAGAGACAGGAATGTTGCCACGGCAAGAACGGAGGCAGAACAAGGTGAGCCACGCTCTTTTCTTCCTTTTTTTTCTCCCTCCCCTCAGGCAGCCAGCAGCCAGGGTGGGGGACACAGGAAGAGCGACAAGCCCCTAAGATCTCTGGTCCGAATTTAAGGGACCAACGGATCTTAGGGGTCGTGTAAAAGTGCCCTTATTGCACTGTCTTACTAGATGAGTTCAACAAGTAAGCCCCAAGTTGATCACTTACCTTCCCATTGGCATTGAGCGGCAAAATTTGATGATTCATATTGATGCTTCTTTATGTTCCTCAATGAGTCCTTCCTTTCTGCACTGTGTTACTAGACTAGGCTCCCTCCATTCTCTTTTAAGTGTCAGTTCTAAATATCCAAGTAATGTTGGATGAAAACACCTGGCATTGCAGAAATGGGAGAATAATTTAGACCAGGGATCCTCAATTTATGGCCTGTGGGTCACATCTGGCCCACCGGCCATTGCAGAACCTCCCACACTCACCCCCAAACCAACTGTGGCATGGGTGCATGTGGGACTGAAGTAGCCATGGCAGCAGTGAATGACCCTCCAACACCTGCACCCAGCACCACACCCCATTCCCTGATAGTGTGTTGCCACTGACACACTGAAGGTGGGAAAGCAATAGGGAGCTTCCTTGCATGACTCAGCTAGTGCTGAATGTTCCCCGCCATGTGCTTATGCGGTCTTCCCTCAGTCCCCACTCCCTGCTCCATACATCCCCATTCCCTCCTCCTCTCTTATAGTCCAGCCCTCAACAGTATTTGAGGGACAGTGAACTGGCCCCCTGTTTAAAAAGTTTGAGGACTCCTGATTTAGACTATCCCCTAAGAACATGGGATTCTGCTTTAGTCCCACCTCATTCAATCTAGCCCAAAATTGCTATCAATGACTGGGAAAGATTCTCCAAGATTTCAGAAAGAATCTTCCTCTAATACTACTTGGATTTTAACAAATAGCCCATACACTTTGGTCTCTCTCTCTCTCTCTCTCTCTGTATGTGTGTTCTTTGCTTTCCAAAGGAAACAGGCTCAAGTTTTGTGCCGAGTATCTTTGTGAATTGCACATAAAAAAGAAAAAATCTTAATCTTGTGAGTATTGACAATCGTTCTGAGGTTTAGACAGCCTAGGTCAACAAAAACAAAGAATTTAGTGAGTATTTTTTACATCCCCAAAATAAAAAAAAATCCAGTAAAATGAGACTTTTTCTCTCTCTTCCTTACTGATCCTGAGGGTGAAACTGTAGAAACCAAAATGTATGTCTACAGTGAGTAGAAGCTGCTTCATGACCACAAATGCAAAATCATAAATACAAGCTTACAACAAAAGCAATATATGCTGGGGCAGTTATTATGGCTCATAAAGTTTCAATGTGTCATTCTGCGCATAATGTGCCTGTGAATAATTACAGGAGCTTTTAATGAGCACTCAGTAAATAGCATTAGTGGACCATCTAGATCACAAACAACAACAGATGTTTTCTTGGTAGGATACAGGAGAAAGCACAGCTTGTTTGGGCTGAAAGAGTCTAACTCAACAATAGTGATAAATAACCCCTCTGCCAAATCAATTTGCTCTTGGTGTATTTCTTCTCTGAAGCTGTGAGTGAGTCATACCACCCTTTGTAGCGCCTGCTAGTCATCGAGGGGCACTTACAGGCAACATTCTTGAGCCAGCACATGCATTTCCTTAGTCACTAGACTGCTGGCGTCATTCCCACAGGTCCTATTTTTCTCTGCAATCTCACTCCAAGCAGGATGGCACCAACACATTTAAAGCCTCGGCGGAGAACACCCCAAAGTCTATTAAATCTTGCTATAACAAGTCCCCAGATGAATGCAATTAAAGCACAAAGATTTACTGACAGCACATGTGGATGTCTTGAAAAGAAGTCTAGTGCAGGCGGCAAGCAGAAATGGAGAACAGACTCAGAAAACAATAATTGAATGTGTACAGCACAATAAGCTAAAGCCTTTAATGTTGGAGCATTTATTTTGTCTTCTACAAAACACATTTAATCCTACAATTCCACAGGCAAAACATCTCTCCTTCTTTTATTCTCTCTTACTCTTTTTCATTTATTTTATTAGTTGCCTTTCTATCCCACTTTCCCCCCAGCACATTTAAGGTGGTAAAGACAACCTGTTGGGAAACATTTCTTTTTGGGAGTCTCATGATGTGATTGTATGGCTGAAAATGGTGCCTGAGTCTGGAAAAATTAAATATTATAGAATGATTCTAGTTATACTAGAGATGTGAACAAGAGATTGACACCTACTTCGCTATGTGGTGGGAATGTGAAGTAATATTGCATTTTCTGGAAATAATTTAAAGAAATGGGGGAAAATACATTTAACAATAGATGCTTCTCTCTATATCACATTATTGTTGATTTTTGAAGAACAACATTATGGTTGGGCAAAAACGTGAAAGCTATTGGTAACAGCAGCTAAACTAGCGATTCTGAGAAAATAAAATATATGTTTCAATTAACTAATTGGTATTATTAACTTTGTGAATTAGTTATAAATAGTAAGCTGACATTATATAAAATTCAAAAAAAATTATAAAAAAGAACAAGTTCATTGAAATAAGGCAGGGCTTTTGGGATTATGAATAGAGATGGGGATGAAGAAAAAACATTCATCATGGTTTGTGATTTGACAGGGCTGATTAATAGACAATTTGAGGATTTTTTCAATTTCCAGTGACAAATCAGTGAACCAAGGGACCAAATCATCTCCCCTTGAAAATGCTCTAAAAAGACCTCTCTATTATCCATAGTCCCAAAATTTGCAGGGATGCTTCATCTGACTCTCTTCTACAAATCCTATTATTTTAGTGAGGATAGGGGTTCAAACATCATAGCTATGCACCCCTAAAGAGGCCCCCCAGGAAAGTGCCCCTCAGGTGGCTAGAGACAACAAACGTGCAGAGAATCTTTTCCCATTTCACCTCTACAATCCCTCTAGGCTTGGTAAAGAGTGGATTTCAGATGTCTTGAGTGGTACACCCCTGGGAAAGTTCCCTTTAGCAGTTTCGCTGATGAAACCAATTTTTTTACCAAACATGGAGGCATTGTAGAGGATATTTAGAGGAAGCTTCTCTGCACATTTGGAGTCTCTAGGTATCTGGGGAGAACTTTCCAGGCAGACTGATTTGGGGGTGCAAAACTCATACATCTAAACTCCAGTTTCCACCAAACATGGATGATTTGTAGAGGAGATGCTGTCCCCCCTCCAATTCAGTACAGTATCTCTAAATGCCTTAGGGGGAATTTTATAGCCTGATGAATTAACAATTCAAAACTTGTTAAAAATTCATCAATCCATATTCATTGGGGGAATTTATTTATGACAAATATAAATCAATGAATTTTGACAAACCAGCCATGCGATTCATCATTCAGGTTCAGGTCATTTATCCAGGAATTTTATTTTCAAAGATGCAAGGGACAACATAATAGCAGCAGGAGTATCAAAGACAACAGCATCCGTAGTAGTAGTAGTAGCAGCAGCAACAGCAGCAACAAATTTATAGGTAAAGATTTTCAGTCTTCCAGGTGAGGTCATCTGGAAGTTGTGTCATGGCAACTATACTTTACTTGTTAGATTGATATTCTCTTTCCTCATCCAAGTAGCTTCCTGAGTCTGAGGAAGGTTAGGAGAGGTAACAGCTCAGGACCAGAATCAGCAGTACACCTCCATTTGAAGGAAAAAGGCCACTCTTTCAAAGATGAGGATGTACACATACTAGACAAAGAAGAGAGGTGGTTTGAGAGAGGAGTAAGGGAAGCCATTCATGTTAGCATTGAAAATCCCTCCCTCAACAGAGGTGGGGGGCTCCGGCATAGTCTGTCTGCTACTTATCAGGCTGTACTTTCCACAGTACCCAGGCAAATCAAGGAGCCTTCACCACCTGGCCACAGCTAACGACCCATTCTTGATGGGTTTCAGCACCTTAGGCCATTGTTTACCTTAAGGCCATGGACACTAATGTCTCCCTAACGAGCCTATTCAGGCTTTGTTCATCTTATGAGCCAATCAGACCAGGGGACAAGAGGTCAAGCTGACTATAAGAAGGTCTCTTGCACTAGCTGTATTCAGACTGATGAAGCTGTTTGGATGAACAGCGAAACGTTTCTATCTCTCAAAAAGAAGTCCAGTAGCCATGACTCAACTCCCAGATAAACGCACCTGGATGACTGAGAATCTTCACAGACGTTAGTAAGAGACTTTCAGTTTATACTCCACCTGGGATTCACGTCACCCTTGTCTGAATAGGCTCATTAGATGAACAATGACTGTGAATGTGTGAAAGTCAAACCTCTGCAGCCTTTGCCAACACCTATTAAGCATGGGTCATTAGCAGTGGTCTTCCAAGTGCAGCTGTGAAGTGGTCCTTATTTTTTCTGGGAATGGGTGAAAGGGCAGCATGATAAATAGAAGACAAATTGTGCCTAATTCCCCTGTTGAGACAGCAATTTTCTGTACACGCATGAAGGACCTCCCTGACCACTTTCATCTTCTTGGTCTAAAACAGTGATGGTGAACCTTTTGGAGACTGAGTGCCCAAACTGCAATTCAAAACCCACTAATTTCTCTCAAAGTGCCAATGCAGCCATTTAACCTGAATACAGGTGACTGTGAAGGGGCAATGTCGGGTGCTCACAGAAAGAGCTCCGAGTGCCACCTTTGGCACCCGTGCCATAGGTTCACCAACACTAGTCTAAGATGCGAAGATCTTCATCATTAAATGAGTGTCCTTTGTCCTTCAAATGAAAGTATACTGCTGATTCGGGTCTTGAGCTGTTGCCCCTCCTCTGCTGGGCCATTCTCCTGTTTAGTGGCTGCTTGGTCTCTCCAATGTAGAGCTCCACACACTCGTTACTGCATTGGACCACATATACTATATTGCTCCTCTTGTGTTATGATGTCTGGTCTTTTGGGTGGATGAGTCTCTGCCTTAGTGTGCTTGTGCATTTGAAGTGAATGGGTATATAGTGTTTACCAAAATTCCTTTTGAGCTTTGCAGACACACCAGCCATTTAAGGAACGACAAGGTTCTTCCATTGGCTTGGGGTCTCAGACTGTTGAATTGTTCTGCTCGATATGTCTGTGAAGATTCTCAGTCATCCAGGTGAGTTTATCTGGAAGTTGAGTCATGGCTACTGGACTTCTTTTTTGAGAGATAGAAATGTTTTGCTGCTCATCCAAACAGCTTCATCAGTCTGCTCAATAGGGAGCAGCCTTGTTAAATGACCACTTTGTGCATTCACAGACCTTAAAATGTCTTTACATGCCTGTCTTCCTCCTTCTTGGATTCTGTGGAGGTAGGGAATGTTCTCTGCTCTTTGGTTTAGAATCCTGATGACTCCTTGATTGTGTTGCGATGGGTGGTGGGAGTGAAACAGGTACCAAAAAGTGTATATGGTTTCCTCTACATTTCTATCCCTAAGCTACCAATGAATCCTATGATAACAGAATGATGCAGGAAAGCCAGCGAGTTGTCTTTGGTGTCTTCCCTGCTGAACTTGATATCTGGGTTCAAAGTATTTATGTGGTCTCTGAAGGCCTGTGCTCTCTGGATCTTGATCATTACCCAGATGCAGTCCACATAGTTGAACCAGTGGGAAGCAGTTGAGTGCCTTTGTCTCCATTTCTTCTGTGTATATGTCGGTAACACTAGGTGATGCTGGGGAACCAATGGAACAACCAGGTTTCTGTCCATAAAGGTCACCTCTGCAAGTAAGGTAGGTGGTGCTCAGACACAGGACCAAGCATATCTAGACTGTGCTGAAGCTGCTTCTGGTGGTGGGGGTACCCATAATCACACTTCCATCAGGAAGGCCACTGCTAATATTTAATGGGTGTGGGAAGGGCTACAGAGCTGTGAGTTTGAAACACTCCTGACCATTGTCCATCTAACAAGCCTATTAAGAGTAGTAAGAAATAAAACCAATCTGGAATATAAATTGGAGGTCTCCTACCGACCTTCATCAGATTCAGGAAGCTACTTAGGGCGTTTATATACGACCCCTAAACTCTGCCGCAAATGGCTGCAAGCTCTGGAGCTTAAAAATGTTTCCCCACCAGCTCCGGAGTTTGCAGACAATTAAGTGCGACCCCGCCCACCTAAGCACGTCCCAGCGCACCTTTCAGGTACCTGCTCTTGGAGGGTGAAAGATCTTGATCCGGATCTGCCGGGCTCTCCTTGCTTCTTTTTGCCTCCCACCCCTTTAAGAGCAGGAATTTAGGGGTCGTGTAAAAAAAGCCCTGCAGGAATCATGACGCGACGGGGCTGGAAGCCGCTTCCACCGGCACGGAGGTAAGGCTGCGTTCTTTTGTTCCTTTTTTTCTCTCCGGAGGGGGTGGGGACGCAGCAACAGCAACAACCCCCAAGATCTCTGGTCCAAATTTAAGGGACCAGCGGATCTTAGGGGTCGTGTAAAAAGGCCCTTAGATGAGCAGTGAAATGTTTTGATCTAACAAGAAAAGAAGTCCAGTTGCCATGATTAAACTTTTAAACAACAATTGTATTTGAAATATATTTCTGTCTATATTAGTTCCAGTGTTGGGTATACTAAAATTAGTTGAGTTTGTTGCGGATTTGTGTAGATTTTTCCTCTTAGGTTTCAAGGTATCTGAAGGGATAATCTTTATTACTTTGTTTTTAAATGAATTTTCATGCAACCCCCTCTCCAAATCTTTTAATTCAGTATGATCGAAGAATAAGATGATAAAACAGTGATTTGGAAACAAACATCATTATCAATATTACAAGATTTTCACTTTTCTAGGGGTAGAAATGGTAAATCAATTCCTTGAATTTTTCATTTGTCTTGAAATCCCTTTAATGTTGCTATATGTCAGTTTCAATTTGAGGGAACAAAGCGCACTTAGGATGGGAGTGTCATTTTAAAATGTGTCTACTTATTGTTCTTCCAGGGACGTGGTGGCTCAGTGGACTAAGGCTCTGAAAATTGTTGCCTGCAAAGTCAGCAGCTCAGCAGTTTGAAACCCAGGTGCCATGCAGCGCACTGAGTTCCTGCAAACCTAGCAGTTCAAAAGCACGTAAATGCAAGTAGATAAATAGGTACCTCTGTAAAAAGTGGGAAGGCAAAACCATGTTTCCTTACAACCATGCCAGCCATGTGGCCATGGACTTGCACAACACTGGCTCTTTGGCTTGAATACAGAGATGAGCACCAGCCCTAGAGTTGGACACGACTAGCATGCATGTGCGAGGGGAACCTTTACCTTTACCTTTTTACTTATTTTTCTGCAGATTTCTGCCCCAGCTCTGCAGATTTCAGTGGCAATGTGCATGAAAATCTGTAGTTAAAGATATATATTTAATATGCAAAAGCTCACAAAAGACACTTCTAAACTTAGTGGCTGGAATCCAGCAAAAGTCACAAGTAGAGAAGATCCAATGAATCAATGGGGATTTGGTGAGTCTGGTCCTTTAAAAATGTCATTGATTCAATGGGTGTACTCTAGTTATTGAATGTAGTTAAAGGCTAAGAAGACATGCACCACAACTACAGAAGAACTACTCATTTTAGCATTGACAAAAGAATAGATAGAAATAGAGTTTTGTATACCTTGGGTCAATTATCAATCCAAATGTAGATTGCAGCCAAGAAAATGGAAGGAGACTAGGAAGGGCAGCAATGAAGAGGTCATTAAGTAAAAGGATGTGTCATCTAAGGAAGGGCATCAATGAAGGAATTAGAAAAGGTCATCAAGTATATGTGTCACATTCTTAGTTTTCACTGAAGAATTGGATTCTTGAATTTCTGATCAGCAGGAATAAGTGTGAGAGTTGACACATGACTCGGCCTCATATGGATCCTAATCAAATCAAGCCTAAACCACCTATGAAACCCAAAGTGAGAAGGGAGAACTCTCTTTGGGAAAGAGAGAAGGGAGGACTCTCTTTGGGAAAGACACTAATTCTGGGAAAGATGTTCCTAGATGGTGTGGAATATAAGTCCAATAAAGAAATAATGATAAATACATAATAAGAAAGCAAGGGGGGAAAGAAGACGATCGAGATGGACTGACTCCTTAAACAAAACCATAGGCATCAGTTTACAAGAGTTGAGTAGGTCTGTTGAAGGCAGGACCTTTTGGAGAAGGCTGATTTATTGGGTCTCCAACAGTAGAAGGAAATTGCCAAGAGTCAGTACATAGGAACTGGTCTAGTTGTGACTTGATACTGGATTTCACCTAATATATCCCAAGCTACCATTTCTTAGTATAGTTTGATCTCAAAAGCAAATTTTCAAAAGCGAAACCACATCCGTAAATGTGGACTAGAATGAAATGTGACGGATAATTTTACAGTATGTCCCTATCGGCACTTGATATGGAAAGAACATGGATACCAATCTCAGCCTTTGATTTCTTCTCTGACTTGGCATAACTCAACATGACTCGGCCTCATTTTCCCCATTTGCAAAACACATAAAACGACTGATTTCACAAGATTTGCAAGGAGAAAAGAGATTGTAGATGAAGTTATTCAGTGAAGTTATTATATACAGGATTAATGATAATTACCTAATCCATAATACATATTCCTCCTTGCCATTCAGTCGAAAATGTCTTTGATTAGAATTTGTGAGATAATTTGGCTTTTGATTTTAAAATGTTCAAATGGCTACGCTTGTCAAAGATCTCCCAACCCCTGCTCATTCATAGATACATTCATGTGCACACGCACACACACATTCTTTGATGTCTGTGTGACAAACCCAACTCCTCTCGTGTTGTTTATGATGCTTTCATCATTTTATTTTATTCTATTCTATTTTGCTTTGCAGTGGATGAACCTTTTGAACATTAATGAGCCAGCTTGCTTTTCACCTTTGTGTTTTTCAACTGTCCTTCAAGATCTAAGAAGAAATAAATTGTCTATTAAAAGCTACACTCTAATGTTTGTGTATGCACAGGACATTTTTGAAACTGGGTAGCCAGGCTGGAATACCTTGGGCCGAAAAACCAGTTCATTTCTTCCAAAACAAAATCTATTTTTACTGTTAAGAAGGAGACAGCTGTTCTCTCTCAGGGATGTTAACTAAATAGGATATTACAGAAGCTAGAACGTGATCTAGGAATTTTATGATCTGAATCAGAATGTCGATGTACACTATACAGTTTTAGCAGTTTGTCCACTAATTGTGGTGGGTAGAGATGGGCACGACTCAGAAAAATTTTTTCGTTTTCGTTTTCGTTTTCGGCTAGGGTCCGTTTCATTTCGTTTCCGTTTTCGTGAGCTAATTTCAAAATTTTTCATTTTTATTTCGTTACGTAACGAAAATGAAAAACAAAAACGAAAACGAAATTTTTTTCGTTTCTCCCCATTTAGCTCCATTATGTGTTTTTCCAGTAACGAAAAACGAAAATTGGCTCAAAATTAGTCGTTTCGTTTCCGTTTTCGGTCCATTTTTGAACCGTTTTTCGTTTTCGTTTCGTTACGTAATGAAAACGAAAAAACGAAAACGAAAACGAAAATACCGCTAAGTCGTGCCCATCTCTAGTGGTGGATCTACTCTATGGAATTCTTTGAATTCTAGTTTCCTCTGCTAGCAAATTCCAGTGTATTCTAATTCTCCTTTACTCATGAAGTTTTAAACCCCTGCTATTCATTCAATGGACACACGGCAGTTAAAGTGATACTAAACTGATGTAACTAGTGGAGATACCTTCTCAGTCTAGTGCTGCATCCAGATAATTGCAATCACACAGATGGGGACTTCCCTGGATTTTAGGGCAGCAACCACAATGTGGTTGCACAAGTGGAGGTTTCATGTGAGTTGGCAGAGATAACCACAA
The DNA here is from genome assembly GCA_023846285.1 of Phrynocephalus versicolor. Classification (NCBI taxonomy): domain Eukaryota; kingdom Metazoa; phylum Chordata; class Lepidosauria; order Squamata; family Agamidae; genus Phrynocephalus; species Phrynocephalus versicolor. Next base: position 288,952 of record JAHTLZ010000025.1, on the reverse strand, counting down.
ACTGGTTCACCCCAGTTTGTGCCACTTCCTAAAGGTGGCAGCACAGGTGCAGCTGTCAGGAAGTTGAGTCATGGCAACTGGAGTTCTTTTCTTGAGAGACTGTAATGTTTCACTGCTCATCCAAACAGCTTCGTCACTCTGAGGAAAGCTAGTTGCGAGTCCTCAAGCACAGGTGCTACTGCTTCCAGCTCCCACCTCTTCAGCTGATCAGCCACTCACTGGGTCCAGCTTGGTCGCTTTTTCCAACTCTTTGGTAATCTCCCAGTCACAAGCAAGAGCACAGACTTCTCTGAGTGGGAGATCACCCAAGCATATGGAGCAGAGAAGCCCGAGCTGTTGCAGGGACAGTAAGATATTTGAGGAGGTGCCAGTAGCACACTGGGCCTGATGAGCAGCTGATTGAGCCAGAGAAAGTGGGTTAGGGGAGCAGGTGGTGCCTCTATGAACTGGGACAAACTCAGACAAACCAGTTCATGTCCGTCTCTAGAGCTGAGCGAGGAATACATTTCATCCCTTCTCATGCTGGGGAGAAAAGAAGGAGCAAAGGGAACTGGTGTGATCTTTCCCTGCACACTGGAGGTTGAATAGCAGTTATTGGCACTGAGTTTCAACACTCCACAACTCGTCAGGTCAACGCCTGTCATTTACCTATTTTCACACATTCCAAACAGGGACAAACACAAATATGTATAAATATTTTGAAACGCCTGGGTACAAATGGAATTAGACACAGCACAAAGCAGCTTCAAGTGAATCAGTTGCTATGTGCAAGACAAATTACTAAGTGCTAAGTGCTAAGATGCCACCACAGCTTGTTTCTTTTCTGATCTGCTTGCTATGTTTATCCCCAAACCCATCCTTTCAGAAGCTGCATTTGAGAACTGGCTTTGAAACAAGGATGCCAATGCATTCTTATGATATATGGGCAATTTCTTCCCTCCTTCTTGCTTTAGGGAAAGTATTTGTATGTTGGGGGATAACTTTGTTCACATTAAACAAAACTCATTTCTCTGCCCCTCTGAAGATTCCAACCAATATCTCTGCACCAATTTTGCTTTTCTCTCTCTCTTTTTCACAAGTCCCTGTCTTCTTAAATAAAAAGGCATTTGTCCTGAATAGAAGCTTTGATAATGGAAATAGTGTGCAGTTTTTTTATTGTTTGTTTTTAATTGTGGCTTCAGATGTGTTCTTAAAAAATAAATAGGCAACTTTTCACTATTCTTGAGCCAAGTGGAAGCCCCTTAATATGATGCACTCACACAGTGGTTTGACGTTATGTGTTTTCGACAACTTTGTTACACCCCGTAAATGTCTAGACAAATGTAATTAAATGCAACAAAATACTTTTACACCCAGTAAACAGGATTAATCTTGCCTTTTCCAATTGGACTTGGATCAAGTTTTCTACAGGGCTGAAATGCGCTGGTTTGTTTGTTTCTGTTTAAACCCACAGTATGTATACGTGGCTAGCTAGTAAAACACTGCATTCAGACTACTTGCTTTGAATGATAAATCTCTCTGTCTCCCTTCACTCTTTAAAGATCTTAGGAGCTGACCAAAAAAACACCTCAAAAACAAAACCCCAGTAAAGAATTCCTTAATGCAACTGAATAGCAGCTTGTTGTTGTTGTGAAGGGAAGGACTTTTTCAAACAAAACACAGTATTAGGGACTTCACAGACTTGTATCCATTTTTTGCTCTCTTAAATCAAATTTACATATTCCTTATGAGTAATGAGTAGGAATGTTCTTTGGCTTTTTTTAAAAAAATGAATCCTTTCCAAATCTTACATTTTTTTATAAATAAGTGGGAGGGAAGATAAGATTGGTGGGTCAGGATAATGTGGATGAGATAGTGAAATAGATAAATTTACCCATCAATATAGAATTTAAGTGAATAGCCTTTAGAGGTCTGAATTTGACTTTTCATATGCTCTCAAGTTGCTTCTAACATTTGCTGGTCCAAATAAGATTTCAAAGTACATGAGGTTGTCTAGGAAGAGTTTTCAATCACTACACTCTGGTGCATATGCATGATAAGAAGGGATTTGAATCCATGTGTGCTGAGTCCTACTCCATCCAATGAACTATAATTCTACATCAAATTGGCTCAAGCACTCACTTCTAATACCTGTTTATGCAACCATTTTTACAGTAGTGAATGAGGGTTGCAATATTTTCATTTACTTTTGGGAGTCTACATTTGTAACTAGAGATGGGCACAAAATTTTTTTATTTGTTTTTTGTTTTTCATTTCATTACAGAATTAAATGAAAAATGAAATGTCCTTTAAAAAAGGAAACTAAACAAAAGAGAATTTTTTCTTCCAGTCAAAATAAACAATAAAAATAAGTGCTGACCAACTGGCCCCACACACGGGCTTGTTCTCGCCAGTAGAGATGGGCACGACCAGGAAAAATGACGTTTTCGAGTTGTCGTATGTCGGAGCCGGCCCGTTTCGGCTCGTTTCCGTTTTTCGCAAAATTTTTGAAAAAATTGTCATTTCTTTTGTCGTTTTTTCATCTGTCATTAGTACTGGTTTAGGGGGGGTAGCGGGCTCCTGGAGGCACCTCTGTGGGGTGGGTGCCTCCTCTGGCCCACTACAAAATGGCATGCATAGCCAATTGGATATGCATAGCAAGTTGCAGTGGCACTGGCAGAGGCACCTCTCTTTTGGGTGCCTCTCGACTCACAACCTTGCAGTGGCAGAGGCACCTCTCTTTTGGGTGCCTCTTTGACCACATGCCCACTGCTGGTATAGTGCAGTGTCACAGTGCACACTGGGGAAAGGCTCCCTCAGTCTGGGCGCTCTGTGGCTCACTAAGAAGGGAAGCATACTTGTGTGTGTGTAGTGCAATGCAAGTACACAGATCTGGCTTAGGGTTAGAGTTAGTGCAAGGGCTAGGGTTAGGGTTACAGGTAAGGTTAGGGTGAGTTAGTGGGGTGCACCTCTGGGTGCCTCTCTGACCCACTGGCGTATGGGTTAAGGTTAGGCTTAGGCTTAGGGCTAGGGCTAGGGCTAGTGGGCTTTTTATGCCCGACTGGCACATCCCAGAAGTCTCAGTCAAAACCTGGCCAAGTGGCTATGCGATTGGTGGAATGGCTCCAAAAATTTGCATGGACCCTCCCATGGCCAGCCCATCATTGCGCAGGTGTGAAAAATAAAATAAAATAAAATAAAATAAAATAAAATAAATGGAGAGGAGACATTTTGTTGCAAGAAAAACCCACTGCTGCTAGTGCTACTGTAAAAATTCTGGCAGTTTTAAAATAGCAACAATTTTCGCATGTTTCTGTGGTGCTTTGGTGTGTTTTTGGACCAGGACAATTTCAAAATAAATATTGTGGTCGCCCCATTTTGGATCCCCCGCCCGCACCGCATGGCATGGCGAGTTGGCGAGACAACGAGGATGCCCTGAGCAGCCCAGGACAGGAGAGGGGGGGAGGCCGGGGACCCCCCCCCCAAAAAAACCACCCCTCAGGTAGGTGCATTCTCAGGCAGGCATATTTTCGCCTGCTTTTTTGGCTAGGAATCGGGGTGGGTTTTTTATTTTATTTTTAAAACTTTTTTTCTGTGCCGCTTGAATGACGGCTGGCGAGTTGCGACTTGTGAAGTTGCGAGACAACGAGGATGCCCCCCAGCCCCTACCAGAGCAGCCCAGGACAGGAGAGAGGGGGAGGCCGAGGACCTCCCCCCCCGAAACCACCCCTTGTGTAGGTGCACTGGCACTGCACTCTCATGCAGGCATATTTTCACCTGCTTTTTTGGCCGGGAATTGGGTTGGGTTTTTATATTTTAAAACTTTTTTCTGTGCCGCTTGGCATTGTGCAATCGCCGCGATGCCAGGAACGACAACGACAAATCAGACCCAATTTTTCTTTTATCAGTTCGAGTCTGAGTTCTGGCAGAGTAATTGTCATTTCCTTTTCCGTTCCGTAATGGAACCGAGGAACGGAAACGGAAACGGGAATTTCGCTAAGTCGTGCCCATGTCTAGTCGCCAGATTTTTTTTAAAAAAAGCTCTGATCAGCCCATGCTACAGAAAATGATAGAGCATCGATGTAGAAGAAAAGCATGATCTGCTGCCAATGGGCCAAGCTGGAAACGGAGAGCTCCCAACTCAATAGTTACACACCCTGGATTAAGACCTTTCCGTGTAAATCCTAGTCACAGAACTACCAGCAGAGGGTGCCGTCTGAGATCACGAAGACAGCAAGGGTGTGCATTAAAATGGACTCCCTCGCTGACAAAATGGCTTCCCTAGCTGACTAAATGTTAACGAAATGGCCGCCTCTCAGACACCACCCAGATGCCATCTAGAGGTTGCGGGAGGGAAACCTGCAACCCTTAAGACTTCAAATAAGTCCCAACAGACCGGCAGATTTCCCCCAGCAACTGCCTTTTCAACTTTTCCACTCTCACACACTCAATGTTCACTTACACAAACCCTCTTCACTTGCTAAATACCCTCAAAACTCTTCCCATTTCTATCCATCAAATTACAACTGCCTATACCCTGTACACAATTCGCACTCACCCCAGCACCTTCTCAACAGTAACCACTCATTTTTCCTTCTTAGAGATTTAAACTTCTAACCCAAAATGGCCAGCATGCCACTCTAGACTCCAAGTCTGCCTTTTTTCCTCAGGGTCTTTTAAGGAGTGGACATGAGATTCCCTAAGCCTCTTCTCCATTCCAGCCTGCCAAGTAAAAATTGCAGTGGATGTTGCTCTGTGCAGAGGCGCTGACAGAAGCAACAGAATAGATTTTCAGCAATGAATGTGTGCCAATCAGATAAAAAAAAAAAACTTACAACTGTGTGGGCCATAGCGCACTCAGACAAACCGGGCACTTATGGGGCATGTAGGGCATTTATGCCTTTCTCTGGCAATTTAGATAGAGAATTGCCCATTGGAAGCCAGAAACACGACCTGAAAAGAGGCAAGCATCCAGCTGGCATGAGTCAGAGATCTGAAATGGGTCAGAGATAACCCTTTGACTTGGGAACGCTGACAGAAATAACATTTCCCCAGCTTCCCGTCTCTCAGCTAAAGACCAGGCAGAAACCACAGAAGTGTATATTAAAAAAAATGGGAAACAGAATTGCCTAACCACAAAGATATTAATCAAATTCAAAAAAAAGAACTTCTGCAGCTCAGTCTAAACACACTGTGCTCGGACATGTAACAGCCTGTCCCGCTCCAATCAACAGCGAGGACCTATACAAATCGTCGCTATTGATCAGAACAAAACACACTTGTCAAGGCACATAATATTTGTTACAGATCCCAAAACCCCAGCGCTCAACAGTGAATTTCCAGCACTCCGGAACATAAGTCTGCTCCAGAGCGCCAAAACCCCAGCGCTGAACAGGAAATGCTTCAGGTGACAGCACCGAAAAAGCCTTCCACAGTCCGTTGCATAAAACTCATCCAGTCAGTCATGACATTATGATTTTAAAAATTCTGAACGATACAGCAGCCGGTGGCCAGCCAACTGCCACATCACTCAGTCCTTCATATCAAAAGCAATTAAGACTGTGTCACTTTCTCAGCGCACCACCCAGAGATTTTCCTTTGATAACTAACCGGCTGACAGAACTTTCTGTCGTCTGTAAAAATTTTGGTGGGCAGCCAGCCGTCTTCCTGTATAAAGAGATTGCAACCACAGACCACAACCCAGCTATAAGCTTTAACTCTTAACTCCTTTCATCTCAATTAAGAACATAGAGACTTACCACACTTACCATCTTGCATTGTGTCTCTGCGCACGATTTATTGTCCGCGCGGAGCACTCAGAGGAAATTTACACACTTGGCAACAGACCAAGCACGAATAACACAGAAATGGACAAATTTTACATTAAACTCGACAGACAACAAACAACATGTAACACTCACACACACACAGGAACACACACTCATATGAATGCATTCACAGAGGCAAGAAATAAAAAAAATCAAAAAAAGGAGAAAAGAAATTTTCCAGTCATCCAGTTTATTTAGTGACCCCTAAGGGCAAAAATAAAACTGGAGGCAAATCTTGGAGGTTACAGATGGAGTATCAGTAATTTCAGAAAAATTATCCAGCCCATAAGGAATGTTAAGCAGGGCATCATTAAACTCCACCGTATCAATTGATGGTGTGAAAAGGAGGCAGAGACAATGAAGGAACCCACAGAAGGCAAAATAGAGATGGGTTCAGAGCTAAAAGGTTAAAATGAGAAAGGGCAGAATACAATAGCGGGGAGCTTAGCAAAAATTAAAATTTGGACCCTCAAAGGGGGTCAATAAATCTTCATGTAGGAGGGCCAATATTTGGAAAATATGGCAAAGCTAGAAACAAAGAACAGCATCTAATCTAGGCTCTCACTGAAGGATCCAGCGAACAACGGCGAAGCTGGCGAAGACCCCGCTCCCCACTCCCGTTTTCCCGGTCCTTGGGAGGGTGATCAGTCCTCCCGGAGCAAATCCCCCTGATTTGCCCTGGCCACCTCTCTCTTGTGACCTTTCCCATTCCATTTCCTCACTATTTCTCACACCTCAGCAGAAGTTGGACCAGCCACGACTTCAAGCGATAGAAAAGAGAGGTTTGCCAAACTTACCAAAGATCAGCCACTCAAACGATGAAGAAAAAAATCAAAAAGTGAAAAAATTGAAGGGAATTAAAGCCTCAAGGGAAATCTCAAAAAGAAAAAAATGGAAAAAGGAAAAAAGGAAAAAAATGGGAAAAAATGAAAAAAATCTTGAGAAAGAAACAAAAGACAAGCAGGAACAGTGCTCAAAAATAGAAAAAAAATGAGAAGGACGGGGTCCAGAGACTGGAAGAACGGAGCACCTGCCACACCCGAAAATGGCGAGCGGGCAGAAGACCGTTTCCAACCGGTGCTCGGAGCGAGTCGTCCGATGGCCGGATCCCGTTTGCAATGCACCATTGTAAGATTGTGGTTCAGTGCCTAAAAATAGTCTAAGTTAAAAAGAAGATTCAGAGATGAGGCAAGTTTGAGATTTCCCAAGAATTGAGACTAAGTCAGACAGAGAGGAGAATTTCTCAGCGCTGAGTTTATTTAGCAGAAGCAAAGTACAGAACAGGAACCTTTTGCAAAAGACGCAAAAGGGGTCCCCCTCACAATTGAGAGAAGACCCCGAACACACATTTCCAGCAGTTTTTATACAGTTTCAGACCCCTTTTCTGCATGGCCACACCTCAGCACCACCCACAGGCTGGTCATCTTTTGCTGAGCCCCACCTGGACATTCAAGGCTTTATAAGTTGTTGCTACTTCCTCTTTTTAGCTCAGTAGCCCTTGGTGCTCGCTGTTACGACACACTTCCGTTCTAGTCTCTGCCAGAGCAGTGCCCAAGCATCGACAGGAAACCACAGCCTCTTGCTTCATAAAACACTTTCTTTCATTCTGTACCTTTGCATCACAATTACAAGATAGCTTTTTTACAATTACAAGATAGCTATTGATTATATTTCTTATTGATTAGTTTTTCCACAGATAACACCGCTTGTTTTGTAAAAAAAGAAAAAGTGCCAACTGGCCAACCAGGTTGGCTGTAAAAAATAATAATAATAAAATGAAAAAATGAAAAATGAAGCAAAACAAAAAATGAAATGACTTTTTTAGATTATTTCATTACAAAAAAAAGAAACAAAAAAGAAACAAAATGCTATTTTGGCATTTCATGCTCATCTCTATTTGTAACAGTTACATTATGACCTTCTTAGTGGTAGCTCTCTTCTTCACAGATGACTGATTCCATTAACCTTTTGATATCAGCAAATATCTCTTCATATTCATGATTTAACTCTTTTTTGGGATCTTAACAGTAGGATCTATGCCTCCTCTGGATTTTGTTTCACTTTATGGACTCTCGTTCCATCCATATCAATGCTAGGCAGCATTCAAAGACCTGTGCCATATTTCCTGCAGATGAAGCAAAGGAGAGTCAGAGTTGCATGTCAGCATACTGGTGACAGTAAACCCCAAAACTTTGTATGCCTTCTTCCAGCAGCTTCATGGGGATGTTAAAGAGTAGTAGGGGGGGAGGATTGACCTCCATAGCAGAGGTCCCTCAGGGTGACAACAACATCCCCAAGCAGTTCCATTTGGGATCATCCATCAAGAAAGATTCAGAACCAGTGGAGCCACTGACCCCTAAACTTGGTAGTCTTCCTGGAAGGATGTCGTGGCCAATTATATCAAAGGTCTCAGAAAGATCCAGGAAGCTCAGGATCAGATGTGATGGAAGAACCTGGTCATTCCCTACTTCAGGCATGTCCAAACTTTGGCCCTCCTGATGTTTTGGACCACAACTCCCAGAATTCCAAGTCTGTATTTCCAGTGGCAAAGGGCCATGGGAGTTGTGGTCCAAAACATCTGGAGGGCTAAAGTTTGGACATGCCTGTCCTACTTGGCTGGAGTGTCCGAGAAGCTTAAAAGGATTTTTGGCAAACACCACATCCCTATTTATTTCAAACCCACAAACACACCAAGGCAGAGACTTGTCTACCCAAAGGACCCGATACCAAAACAAAAAAGAGCAATATAGTATGTATGGTCCAATGCAGTGAGGAGTGTGCAGGCACTGGAGAAATTAGACAAAAGGATGGCACAACATAGGAAGGGTACCAGGACCAGAATCAGCAGTACACCCCCATTTGATGAGAATGTACACATATTAGACAGAGAAGATAGATGGTTTGAAAGAGGGGTCAGTGAAGCCATTCATGTGAGCTTTCTCAACAGAGGTGGGGGGCTCAGGCATAGTCTATCTGCTACTTATCAGGCTGTGATTTCAACAATACCTGGACAAATAAAAAATACTGTACTTCATGCCTTCACCATAGCTAACGACCATACTTTTATGGGTTTCAGCACTTTAGGCCACTGTTCACCTAAAGGCCTGTTGAGATCATTGTCTACCTAACAAGCCTATTCAGGCCATTGTTGATCTTATGAGCCTATTTCAGACCAGGATGACCAGAAGTAAAAAAGGACTATAAAATGGAGTACTCACAATTAGCTTCCTTCAGACTGACAAAGCTGTTTGGATGAGCAAAGAACAATTTAAATCTCCCAATAAAAACAAGTCCAGTTGCCATGATTCAACTTCCAGATTATATTCACTGAGCTGCCTCCTTTAGGAGACTTACATAGCTATGACGGATAACTGAAACAATCACTAACCAGGAAGAATAATTATCTAGGTTGCAGAGGCAGCCAGGCTATTGTTTGTATTATACTTTATGAAGAATTACACCCTTTCAGACTCATTAGCAGAGAAAAAAAGGTCTACTTCCTCTCTCCCTGTTTGGACATTGCAACTAGAGATGGGCACGACTCAGAAAAATTGTTCGTTTTCGTTTTCGTTTTCGTCTAGGGGTCCGTTTCGGCTCGTTTCCGTTTTCATGAGCTAATTTCAAAATTTTTCATTTTCGTTTCGTTACGTAACGGAAACGAAAACGAAAATACTGCTAAGTCGTGCCCATCTCTAATTGCAACCCTACTTCTTACACTATTCTTCAAAACCTCTTGCTTCCTCCAATGAAGAATCCTTGAAAAGGGATGCATGTGTGCAACCACATGTGCATCTTGTGCTCTCCCTAAAAGTAATTTTGGAACGATCCGGCAATTTTTAATTTTAGGCTCACCACCAAGCTGCGTTTTAGGGTTGATTCAAAATGTTCCATCTTGGAGGTAACTGTTTCAGAATGAAAATCTACCGCGACAGGTACCTGCCCCTCTACACTCCCTTTTGTCATCTTCCATTGTTGTGTAATTGATAGGAACGTTATCTCAGTTTTGCATGCTGGTGAAATAACATTTACTGAACTCATCTGAACCCACAGGTGTGCTAAATAAGCTACCAAATAGATGAAGCAAAATGCCCCAAAGCAGTCACACACAAGACATATTTCTATCATTGCTAGCCCGTCAAGAGAGTCATTCCAGATCTGTAGGGAGCAGGAAATGATTCAGAAAGAGTTATCAGCACGGAGGTTATTTGAATGACCTGCCATAGGAACAAACATTTTCTCAGTCAGCAAAGAGGGACAAATGTTAGACATGGTGGAGCAGCATATATCAGACGGTGACAGAATGCCAGGATATCATAACAAATGTGTAGTTAGAGACATAGACAAAAAAGAGACACAGGCAGGAGATTCATGAGACACATTTTATGAGATCGCTACTTCCAAACATACTTCATCCAGATAGCTTCAGCAGGTAGAACAGTTAATATTTTTTTCTTATCCAATTTAGTTCCCTCAAGAACAAACAAACAAACCCCAAATGAACAAAAGCTTTTTTATTTGCAAATAACACCCAGAATCCTTTTGCCTCTTTAAAGCAAACTGCATTAGGTCCAGGGGAAAATGATGAACTTTAATTATGTGTCAATCAATACCCAATTATGCGCTGTAATGAGATGTATTGCCAAGAACACAACAACACCTTATTGATGAGTGACAAATTGCAATAAAGACACAAGATATTTGCCATAGGTAGGTGTAGCTGGCAATAGGTTTCTGGTCAAGGTCATCCACCCCCACCCCAGATTTTTTTCTAAACAAGTAAAAAAGCTGGGCCACTGATGATTTGTCATCAGAGCCTCGTGGCACAGTGGTTAAATGTCTGTCCTGCAGGTAAAACTGTGCTCACAACCTGGGGTCCAATCCCAGGCAGCTGGCTCAATGTTCACTCAGCCTTCCATCCTTCCATGGTCGGTAAAATGAGTACCCAGCTTGCTGGGGGGGGGCAATGTGCAGCTTGCATACTGTAATTAAAACTGTAAACCGCCCAAAGACTACTTGAAGTGGTATGGGGCGGTATATATGCAGAAAACTTTGATTTTTGCTTTGCTTTGTAACAATGACAATCATATAGAAAAACTAAGCAGAAACTAAATGCAAAAGATAAATAAGACAGTGCAATTAAGGATCAGAGAACAATAGTAATATATTCAGTCATGACCCAGTGGACTTAACCAGGTGGAATGGGCTGGTTTATCTAACTAAATCATGTTAGTGATACACCACAATGAATTTTGCACATGCTAGTTCTGATTCTCACAGATTCTCAGATATTTGACTGGAGATTCTCTCTTCAAGGCACTTCAGTGCTAGGATCTAAATTTCTTGTTGTCTAGCAACACTGGAGAATGTTAAAAACATTTGTGCTTCTAAGAAACAAAGATCTGCTTTATTTGAGTCAAACTGGTGATTCCCATGTGTCCTATATCTGAGGAGCAGTATGATGGTAAATCGAGGCACCATAGTGGCTCTGGACACATTGCTGGACTGCAGCTCCCACCATTCCTCATTCATTCATTCATTCATTCATTGCTGGAATTGTTGGGAGCTGCAGTTCACTGACTGGAAAGCCATAGATTGCTTACCAGTGGTGTACAAGCCGTAGCATAGAGGTAGCCATACATATTTGTACATGGTCCACTGTTGAAATCAATGATCCATTAGTCATGAACTGAGCAGGTCCTAGAGAGATGAAACGTATGGAAGGATGGTGGCAATTAAATTGCCATTTTATTTGAATTATTCAAGACTTCTGGCTGACTGCTCATTTTGCCACCACTTGGTAAGCTCAGAACTGGACCCCCAGAACAAGTTTCTGTGAAGAAGGCTGTCAGTCTGATAGGACTTGAGTAGCTGCCTCAAGCAATTGATTTCTCCCATGACAGCTAACTGTGGAATTTTGACAGGGGGGCGGGGGGAGCCTGTTTCAAACCTCAGGGTATGTTCTCCCAGCATAACTTTAAACAAACAACATTTTGTGGCCACTTTACACTCAACAAATTTGTTCCCATGGGAGATTTTGTGGATTTTTAATTCCATTTTGTGAGCCAATTCGAGTACACAATCTGGGCCACCTTTTTGTGCAGCATGGATGCGGGGGAGATGTGAGTGGGGGCCAAGATGAAAGAGCCAACACAAAATAGTAACTGAATATTGGCAGGCAGTAATGATCAATTATCACCGGTTGCGAACATTCAACATGTTGGTAAAGTAAGCATTCTGGCAGTCGGTTGACAAAACCTGTTGTGTCTGGAAAAAGTGCAGTGTAAGAAAAGCTTGCCCAGAGCTTTCTTTTTGATCTTAAATGTTATCCAGCCCTTTCGAGTTTTCATTTTTGTCTTAACATTTGAATATGCTACCACTACAAAGCAAGCATGCCGTGACCTGCTTAACTAAAATCTCCCTCCATAATGAGCAAGTCTGATTGCCCAAGGCCTGACTGATTAAAAAGACTGTTGAGAGCTGGCGGAAAGAGAAGAAACCACCTAATTTCTCTTAGTGTGGAGTTCCAGAGTCTGGCAAAAACCCACCATGCAAGTCTTAGTAGATGTTTTAAGCCTTTTGTAGTCAAAGGTGGGGGGGGGATTTGGATCGGGGCCATGGCATGATAAAAGAAACAGAGTTGGAGACAGCCAGACATGCAGAGTATGTTCATCAAAATTTCTGTGTTGGGGGAGGAGGGAAGAGAAATCATGTGGGTTCTTAGTGCATCTTTTCTTTGAAAATAGGACGAAGCAATTTGGAATGTAGACTTTTGTTTGGAGTTCAAAGAAAACATGCAGGAACATTCTGATCAATCAAGACCTGTTTTTTCTCCTCTTCAGTACAGCATTTAGGGAGAGGACCCATTAGATTCAACGGGGCATACTTCTGAGCAGAGCTATCCAGGTTTGCACAATTGCTTGGTGCTTATTCCTGCATTACAAGTAGAGCTCTGTTCCCATTAATTGTATGTACTACAAAAAAAAAATCCACTCTTTTAGCCTTCTGATTTGTGTGTGTTTTTAATCCCATTGATATGGCATAAAAGCAGATTTATTCCACTCAATAGTTGTTGGAAATTCTTCCAGTGTAATTCTCCACCCCACTTCAAAAGTCAATATTAGCAGATGTTGTTAACATTCACCCGAAAGTCTTCCAGAAATAGTCTGGTGTCAAATGCATCCATCCCTGGTTTTGTAAAGTTTCAGATTCATAAAATCAATATCAGCAGCTGTTCTTTACTCTCTCTCTCTCTCTCTCTCTCTCTCTCTCTTTCTCTCTCCCTTATTTTTAACCCTCATGACATTACAGAAATTCCTCCACCAGCATAATTCTGAAAGAAAATTGAAATCAGTAAGTGCATGACAGCTATCACTGTTGCCAGAATACACGCGCCTGTCAGCTTCTTGCAATATACATTGTCTTAATCTAATATCATTGGAGACCAATAATTAAGCAAAAAGAGAGAGAGTCTTAATTAGTTCATGATGAATGCTTGTCTAAACCGATGTGGCATGGCCATATGTGTGAGAGATATCTATATTAGTGCTGGTTTAGCATTTCAGGTATGTGGTGATGACATCGATGAAAATATCAGATACCATGAAAAACCAAGTAAAGAAAGGTTGTCAAGAATTGAGAAGAAACATATTTTATTTGATTTATTGAATTTCAATACTTTGTGCAGTTATAAAGTTAGATTTAATTATATTCTCAGGACCATTTGCATGGATAATGAAATTAAATGCATATATAAAAATACACTGTATATATTTAGACATGTGCAAAGAAAAGCAAAGAAAAGAGTTCTGCTTATATACTGGCCCATACCACTTCAAGTAGTCTCTGGGTGGTTTACAGTTTTTAATTACAGTATGCAGGCTACACATTGCCCCCCCCAAGCAATCTGGGTACTCATTTTACCAACCTTGGAAGGGTGGGAGGCTGAGTCAACCATGAGCCTGCTACCTGGGATTGACCCCAAGTTGTGAGCACAGTTTTACCTGCAGTACAGGCATTTAACCACTGCACCACGAGGCCCCTTGTGGCGCCTTAATCATGGAAATAGCTTAAGCAGGAGGGTGATAATCTAAAGTTAATTTCTTCATCCACATCAAAATGTTCATAGTGATATCATCCATAGGATAAGATTACATGGAAGGGGCGCTTTACTCATAATCCGGACAACAGAATTGCCATCCATCTCAGTGAGATTGTCCATAGGGAGACGGTCTGCAACATTCACCAATGTTTGTGCCTAGTTCCAAATACATCCGGGAAATCTCTCTTCCTTTTTGCTCTTCTATTCTTATCCAATCCTTTAAAAACAAGAATATGTTAGTAACATTTTTGTATCTGTGGCAGAATTAGATGGTCAGGCAAAACTGAAGAAAAGTTCATTTTCACTAAAAACAAGGAGTGCATCCAAGATTTTGAAGCTGGTCTCTGTGAACTTCAATTCACCTCATGTAGCAGTTGAAGATTTTGAGAATCTTGTCCCAAGGCTTCCCCCATCACTGGGAAAGAGACCAAAGACACAACACTGTTCAAAGGGTTATTCCAATAAACACTGGCTCGATACTGAATGTTTCCAACTCTGGCAGCAATTAAAAAGGATACATAATCCCCACAGGAGGAACAAAATCAAATACTGTGATCAAACTGCTTTTGGATTAAGAGAGAAAACCATGTGATTTATGAATATGGGATAATGTGCTTCTATATCCATAATTCAGAACACCAGGAAATAGTTCAAATTGCTGGTTTTCCCAAACAAATATACAAACAAACTAAATTTAGCTGCATAATTGTGGCCATTTGGTTAAAATGGGTAGATTTTTTATATAAGTACCTAGGTATTAATTTTCATTGATCATCAAATTGAGTGATGCCTAGAAAACTTGTAAAGACCACAACTGAACTTTTACTCAAAAATAATATTACCAATTCATATTTTTTCCCAACCAGTGGAAGTAAGTTTATCCTTGCTGCAGTATAGATTTTTAAGGTCAAGTTATTTCCCCTGCTTCATTATAGAAGAGATGGTGTGGATGTCCTGATATTTGAAATTTATTCTGGTTGCTTCCAAATGTTCCCCAAGACCATTTTTTCATCTGGAGGAAGGTTTATGCTCACAAATAAGTTTGGACTGAAGCTATACCCTATAAAGGGGTTAGGAACCTTTGGCCCATCAGATGTTTTGGACTGCAACTCCCAGACTTCCGAGCCTCTATTGCCAATAATAACAGATTGTGGGAGTTGCGGTCCAAAGCACTTGAAGGGCCAAAGGTTCCCTAGTCCTGTCCTATACTATTGGAATTGGTTGCTCCATAGTGAGATTAATTCACATTGACAATCAGCGGCCCATGTGTCTCCTCCTGGACAAAAGCTGTGATTCTAAATATTTCATTGCTTGGCTTTACTTAGCAGAGATTTGTTTAGCAGACCTGTTCCTCTAAAGCATTAAATCATGATTAAGAAGAGACATCTGCTGATATCAAAAGGCTAATGAAATCAATCCTAGTGAAATCATCTGTGAAGAGCATTCATTAAGAAGGTAGCTAGCTACCACTAAGAAGGTCATCTGTCTGGTAGCCATCCAGTTATTGGAACCATATGGGAGGTCACCCCTCCCATGTTGTGTAATTTGACAGAGTGTATTCCCTCCCTTTCAAAACTGTGTAGAATCGTTCGTGAGAAATTTCAAAGATTTTCTGGAACAAAACCTTCCATTATTACACCTAATAAGGGACTTTCCATCTCAAAATTTCTCCGAATTAAGAATTTGGTGTCACTTTGTTTGCAACTATGTGTTTACTTCTAGACTAGCTCATGGTCCATGATTTCACTGCACGTCTTTCCCCTATACATACTATTCCACATTGATCTGCAACTTCAAGTTTCATTTTTAAATTTGTTCCTTTAAAGGACGGACAACTACATTTATATATTCTCTCACAACCATGTCTACATGTACGTGTCGAGAGCTTTGTCACAACATTTGGAGAAGTATGAAATATATGGACACCTGGCTGCTCATCTGCACATTAGTTTCAGAGGTTCAAATGGAGAAAATTGATTCACATTGAATTTTGGATGCATTCACCTTCTGGAGCATTCTTGATTGCCAGTACAGATGGGCATGCCTCTCCAGTTCAGTAGTTCATGCCAGTTCGTTTAGCATCTGAAATGGTGCTCAACACTTCATTCATGAAGAAGAGAGATATTCCAAAGTGTTCATTAAGATAAATTTATTTATTTATTTATTTATTTATTTATTTATTTATTTATTTATTTATTTATTTATATAGCTGGTATGCCGCCCACTGCCCAAAGGTCTCTGAGCAGCTCACAATCAAAGTAAACAATTCAGACAATTAAAACATCAAATTGCAATACAATTAAAACAATAAAACAGTTAAATACAATAAATACAATATATTAAAATACTACACTAAAATCACCATGAGGACCCACAATAATCACTTAAAAGACTTATGGAACAGGAATGCATTTACCTGGTGCCAGAATGTCATCAGTGTTGGTGCCAGGCGGGTCTCGCTTGGGAGGGCATTCCATAATCTGGGGGCAGCTGCCAAATAGGCCCTATTCCTACAAGCCATCCCTTTCACCTCCTTGAGGGATGGCTCTTTCAGGAGGGCACTCTGGCTAGATCTTAATTGCTGGGTCGGTTCATATGGAAGGAGACGATCCTTCAGGTATCTAGGTCCTAAGCCGTTTAGGGCTTTTTATGTCAAAACAAGCACTTTGAATTTGCCTCGGGCAGCAACTGGTAACCAATGAAGGTTATACAGAATCGGTGTGATGTGTTCCGTGGCGGACCTCCCACTCACCAGCCGCGCAGCATGATTTTGAACCAGTAGAAATCGCCGGATCGATTGCAGTGATAACTCAGTTTCTTGTCAGATCTGTGCATAGAAAACTTTTTAAAAGGAGGGGAGGTTTCCTGTGATGCCAATAGCAATAATACATGGGATAAATTGAGTACTAAAACACTTGGTTACTAAATGACCAAGAGTCCAGATGCCTATGCACATGCCACTGGGCTTTTTTTTTTCGAACATGCAAACATATCCTCTTGATGGTGTCAATATGTCTTCCCCCATCAAACACAGAAATGAAGAAAGGCATGACTGCATTCATAGGGCCGTACATTTACTCTTGTTTCTCAGATGCAAGAATAGGTTCATGCCTTTATTAAAGCACTCTGAATTGCAGGTTGGTTTAATTAATTTATAAATTCACACTGAATGTTGTACTTTGTGGATTTATGAATTGGAATTTAGCCAGCATAGCAAATTACTTTCAGCTTTTATCTGTCTTTGTCTGCAAACATAACATGTGTCCCTCCAAACTCCCACACATTCACATACATTTTATACAAATAAATCCACAGTTTGCAATTGCTTCATTTCCCCACCTTCAACAGTATGCTTGTGTGTGCCTGAATCGTTCACACATGTCTTTCTACTTCCATATTTGCTGAATACAGTATACACATTTACGCTCCTGGGTTATTCTTGCATTTTTGGAGATGTAAGCTTGAGCACAAATCCTGAAAAAAATGTAGATTTAAGTGTACAAGTCTTTTCCAAATTGCTTTGTAGTTTCAGTGTGTCTGAATGTGCTAAACATGTGCAAGGATTCAGACCTGACCAATTTCTTCTACGTACTGTTAAAGTAATTCTAACATATGCACACCTGTGAGTTTAAAACACAGACAAATAAGCTGAGCTTTGGGAAAAAAAGTCACCAAATGCCTACAGTATGCTGATGTAGCTACTATAGATAACCATTGAAAACACAGTGGTAGCACAAGGGAATGCTTTAAAATGCCAGACTGATGAATAGTAATTAGGGAGTGCATATAGGTTAGCAAATGAAATTTGGAGTCTTTATAGTACGAAATGATTATATATCTTAACAGAATGATTTTCTGTTTCACAGTGTGTTCCCCACCCTGGGTATCTTAATCTGCCTATAAGCATATGTGTAAAATGAGCTACACCCCTCAGCCTTCCAATCTGATAAACAGCAGTGATTTTCATTTGGGTATTAGTAGAGAATTCAGGACTTCTTCAAGACCACTGTGTATGATAAGGCACACAGATGGTCTGAGTGTGATATGAGTTTATGCTTCAATCAGGAAAGCTTTCCTAATCTGATGTCATTTTGACATGAAGAAACGCAAGCAGAGAACCAAAAGACAGGCAAGTGGGAAAGTGGCCTGAGCAGGAGAGCAAAAAAAGAAGGCTTCCCTGCATTGAGGTCTTAATCTGGCAGACACTTTGAGTAGAATTCACACATGTGTCTTATTATTGCTGAATACAATATCAACATCCAGGGCTACTCAATGTTGCATATGTATATCTTCTGCTTGGTTTCTTTGCAACTGTTGACTACCTGTGTAAGATGATCCAAATGAAAATGCCATGAGTGGTATGCCAGGTAAAGATCTACCTCTGGCACTTTAGATCTGTTCACAGTACTCAGTCTTTCCATTCTTTACCACTACACAACCCTGAATAATACCCATGTCACCTCACCTTAGAAATGTTGGGTTAGTATTTGAATGGGAGAGAAGAGAAAAAACCCAGGCTCTCCACTGATCTGAGAAAGAGCCTTCATTAAACTCTGGGAAGCTACTGCCCTAGTTGACAATTGTGCTGATTTAGCACAATTAGATTTCATTGATTCCTGCTTTGACTTTGCATCCAAACATCAAGACAGAAGTCATTCCTAAATATGACTTGGAAAGGTCAGATAACAATCCCTGTTAAAATGTATTAAATAACTACTGACCTTTTTAACAAAGCAATTGATAAAGAAACAAATAAAGCATATCACACCAGTCCATTACATCACTTTTCTCTGGAGCCAGGCAATTCCTGAAACCCTGTGGAAAACATTTTCCTTCCGGTGGAAGGACAGCAGGAAGGGGGTGGCCTAAACTTCCATGGAAATGCCCACTCAGGGCATGGTGAAGATTGGACTAGGGATGGGCACGGAAGAAAAAAATGAAATGCTGTTTTGTCATTTTGTTATGTAATAAAACGAAATGAAACAAGGAAGTAGCATTTTGTTACAGACGAAATGAAACTGATGAAACTGTAATTTTTTCCATTGTATTCAACCATTTTGTTCCATCTGTAGAAGGGGTCCCTTACCTGCAGGGTGGCCGCCGCTGCTGGAGCCCAGGAAAGGGAAGAGGAGGAGGTGCCCTTTTAAAATGGCTCCTGGGCACCAAATCTTATGTCTCTAGGACCCAGGGGAGCTCTTATGTTTCATTTAATTTTGTTTTGTATGAAATTTTAATCTTTTTGTAAGAAATGAAACAAAACAAAATGGGGCAGGCATAAAATGAAACAAAATGAAACATCATTTTTCCATTTTGTGCCCATCCCTAGATTGGATCAAAAGGATAATAGGTTTTACTTTGAGGGTGGGGGAAAGAATCTGAAAGCTTATTTTCCAAAGGCAACAATCAGGAAAGCAAAGCAAGTGTACAGCTAAAAACACTCAAAGAAATAACAAGGACTTATTTAAGTACATCAGAGGTAAGAAGACAACTAGGAAGGACATTGGACCATTAGATGACAATGGAAGGTAATTAAAGAGGAAACAGAGATTGCAGAAAGACTCAATGAATTCCTTGATTCAGTATTCACTGAAAAAGACAGAGAACACATGCCGAAAACAGAGCCTATCTTCATAGGGAGGGAAACCGAAGAATTAAACCAGATAGAAATAACCAGGGAGGAGGTCCTTGCATGTCTTGTTAAACGAAATGCTAACAAATCACCAGGACCAGATTGCATCCATCCACAAGTTCTCAAGGAACATAAAGATGAAATTGCTGATGTCCTAGCCAAATATATATAATCTTTCTCTCAAATCAGGCATTGTGCCTAATGATGGGAAGGTGGCGAATGTAACACCAATCTTCAAAAAAGGATCCAAAGGAGATTGCTGTCTGGTTAGTTTGACATGTGTCCCAGGTAAAGTGATGGAAAACATCCTAAAAGAGAAAATTAATAGGCACATAGAACAGAATGCTCTGCTGTAGGAGAGCCAATATGGCTTTAGCACGGGCAAATCATGCCTCACTAATCTGTTGGAATTCTTTGAGAGTGTCAACAAGCATGTGGATAAGGGAGATCCAGTTGACATTGTTAATCTGGACTTTCAGAAGGCTTTTGACAAGGTTCCATGCCAATGGCTCTTGAATAAACTTACCAGTCATGGAATAAAGGGACAGCTCTTGTCCTGGATCAGCAACAGGCTAAGGGACAGGAAACAGAGAGTAGAATTAAATTGACACTTCAAGTGGAGGGAGGTAAAGACTTGGTCCCCCATGGTTCTGTACTGGGTCCCCTGCTTTTCATTCCCTTCATAAATGTTCTAGAAGTAGGAGTAAATAGCAATGTAGCCAAATTTGCTGACAACACTAAATTATATAGAGTAGTAAAAACTGAAAGAGATTGTGAGGAGCCCCAGAGGGATCTCTTGAGTTGACACTGAGAGAGTGGGCAAACCAGTGGCAAATGAGTTTTGACATTTGTAAGTGCAGAATGATGAATGCTGGGGCAAAAAACAACAACAATTACATTTATAAAGTGATGAGGTCTGAACTCTCTGCAACAAATCAGGAAAGGGACCTTGGTCTCCTGGTGGACAGCTCAATGAAGGTGTCAACCCAGTGTGCCGCAGAAATGAAAGAAGCAAACTCAATCCTAGGGTTCATTAGGAAGGGTATAGAAAATTAGTCAGCAAGTGTCATTTTGCCTCTTTATAAATCTATGGTGAGGCCTCATCTGGAGTATTCTGTACAGTTCTGATCACCATACCTCCAGAAGGATATTATGAAAATGGAAAAAATTCACCAGGATGATTAGGGGACTAGAACACATTTCTTACTATCTGAGGCTGCAACGGCTGGGCCTCTTCACTCTTGAACTATGGCACCTAAAAGGTGACCTGATCAAAGTTTATAAAATCATACAAAGTGTGGACAAAGTATAAAAGGAAAAACTGTTTTCCCTATGGCACAAGACTATAACTAGGGAGCTCTCCATGAAACTTTTGGGTGCTAGATCTCAGACAAATGAAAGTACCTGCACTTTTTCACCAAGAGGATCACTGGTCTGTGGAACTCCCAGCCAGAAGAAGTGGTGACAGCTGTCAGCCTTGACAGCTTTAAGAAAGGATTAGACAAGTTCATGGAAAATAATGTATCAATGGCTATCATTATGGATGCCTAAGGACACCCTCCAGGTTGGAGAGATAGGCAGGATATCGATCAATGCCATTTGCAGGCAATTGTAAGCAGGTGAAGACATCTACAGTACTTGGGAATACCCTGAAGCAAATGGTGAGCCACTGTGTGAGACAGACTGCTGGACTGGATGGGCTGTGGCCTGTTCCAGCAAGCCTGTTCTTATGTGATGTCAAGTTTATGAGAAATCTGAAGCCTGAACTTCTTCTTGGTTATTTTTTTCCACAACAAACTGAGATCATCTGGAAGTTGCCTCCACCATCTCCTTTTTCTGCTTGTGCCCAACCACTAACGTCTATCTTTTATTTTTAGGACTTTTAGTTAATGTTCAGCACAACCACAATGAATGTCTTGTTAAATTGTGCACCAAAAGGTGTACCGTACTTCCCACAGCGAAAAGTTATCCTTTTTTTTCCTTCCTCTCTGAAGTGTGGATAGGATATAACCAAAATAAGAATTTTAACAAGGAGACAAAACTTTTTATTTAGCATGTCAGTTTCTGCCAAGTGAATTGAAGATAGTAAATCACTTGGCTTGCCAGAATTTATCATACTGTGTCTCCAGAAGTGAAAACAGGTTGCTTTATAAAGAAAGGCAAACACTGTGCTTTGTCTCAGATAATATTATGAAAGTTTGTTGAAAGTATCTTTGCAGCTCAGAAAATGCTTTTTCAAAACTGACTGCACACTTCAAAAAAAAATTAAAAAAATAAACTACACTGAAGCCTTCTGAGATCACCTTAAAACTAATTAATCAGCTTTGCAAAACACAGAATCTTCTTTCAAGTACTTCTTGCAATCCTGCCACCTTGGGGAATAATTTTCTTGTTTTCCTAGCATTTTCCCAATCTAATTACTGTACCTCTAAACAGGAGATTTGTTAATACACAGCTTGATTAATTAGATATGTTATTTCTCTATCAGGTGAAAAATCACCAAAGGATTTTGATAGTAAGCTTATAAAAACCAGGAAGGCCCGTGGAAGGCAAAAAAGCAATTAATTCCCAATTAGGAATCCATTTGACGTTTTTGAGAGATTAATACACAAATTGGATTTGTAACTAAGAAAAAATAATTAGATTTCCCTTTAAAAAGTAAAAAAAAACAAAAAGTAAAATGTGCCAACAGTAGCATTCTATATGTACTTTCAGAGTTAAAAGGGGGGGGGCAATGCTATTAAAAATTGTGCAAAATTATCAGGCAGGTGTCATTTTGCATGAAACTATATAAGGACGGTCCAGGTGATTTTGCAGCATGAAACTGAAGCCAAAATAGCACCCTGCTCCTCCATCCCATACACAGAAGAAGACCCCTCACACTTTCAATGGTAGGGTTGAACAGTTTAGCTGAATTTTTCATTTTCCCAGTTGTATATTCTTTTAAATGCACATCTACATCAGTCTACAAATGAATTAAAATTTGCTTCCCCAGTGTTTACATGTTCATGGTCCAGTAATGGAGGTGTGCTCTTTCATCAGCACCAGAAGTGATCAGAAAGCTCACGTGTTGTAGTTATTGTTGAGTTTTAACAGAGTCCTGTGATTTAATGACAATTTATCTCTATTTCATGGTAGAAACGGGTTGGTTTCTGTGTGGTCTCTTCCCACTAGTCAAAAGGAAGCGCAGTTTCTGCATCAGGCAGTCTGGGTGTGGAGAGGGTACTTTCAATGACTGTCTTCTCAACTAATAGGAGAGTGGAAAATTCCAAACACAGGGTGCCAGGAGGAATCAAACACACACATACAAATTTCTGCCATGAAATTTTGGGACATTAATTTATAATTGTTCTGCACTCTCCACAAGATTTTGATGCATCCCCGAAGAAGTTATTTTTAACCATGAAAGCTCATGCTGAATATTTTATTGGTCCAGTAAAGGCATCACCTCTCCCAAACTATTACTGCATGGAGTAGTGGAAGAAGAATTGGACTAGGACTCAGGAACACACTCAGGAGCAGATGCAACTATCATCTCAGCTCATCTCTTGCCTTCCCCATTAGAGATGGGCACAAAATGAACAATTTTTCATTTTTGTTTTCATATTTTTGTTTCATTATGCAACAAAATGACAAATGAATTTTGTCTCTAAAATGAAACAAAACGAACAGAAACACCAGAAATTTTGCCGTCCGTTTCGTTTTCATTACAGCAATACATTGAACTTCTTTAAATGCTAAAAAAATCACAAAAATTGAAATAAATGGTAATGAAACAGTAACAAAACAAACGAAAATCAAAATGATTTTTTGCAAAAATTCACGAAAAATGGAAACGAACTGAAACGAACCCCCTAAATGACAAACAACAAACGAAACACCATTTTTTTGATTCGTGCCCATCTCTATTCCCCATCAGTGGACCCTGATGACTTTGACTTCCAAGACCTGGTGACTCCACTCCAAGCTTTTACTATAAACTTCTTATTGCCTACCTAAGGTGCTGAGTAGTATTCCCAAAGTAGGTTCATCATCTTGCAAAGTGCCGTGTAAAACATGGATGTGTTTGCATCCATCAGAAAACTGGAGTCACCAGCTCCCCTTGCTTCATCATCCTTCAATATCTGAGATGCTCACTGCTCTGCCCAATAGCAGGACTCGCCCTAGGTGTAACATGGTTCTGATGGGGGGGGCTGGATTTAATATTCAGCATACACTCAAGGCATATGAACAAGAGGACACCTCAGCCAGAGATTCAGGTTTTCCTGCTCCTCTGGCAAAGGTCTGTTTATTTTGTGACAGGCGTAGAATCAATTTCTTGCATCAAATCCCCATAAGTGAATAAACTTGCCATTACTTTTTTTCAAAAAAAGATCTTGTTATTTGTTACAGTGCTTTATCAGATAGCAAGAACTTAAGAAAATATTCACACAATCTGTGCTTTAAAAAAGCTGACAGCTGACTAATCATCCCCCCTACCCAACTGCCTGCCCAATCACACAGACAGGTTGTAATGCAGATATCCATGTATCAGTATTATGTGAATGTACAAATTTTAGCTATGAAATCAGGTGACTTATTGGATGACCTATTGAAATGAGAGGTATTTTGTTTTAACCAAGAAAGCTCATGCTGAATATTTGAATTTAATGGTCCAATAAAGTCAGCTTGCCCATTGCCTGCTTGTCCAATCAATCCTTGTATATTCCATTGCCCCCTACCTGTGCCATGGACTGCCAAACAGACCCACCACCACCTGCTGGAGTAAAAGTCCATCACAGGTTACAAACCATGATGGAGATGTGTAATCTCCAGGCTTAAACCTGGGGACTTCAAGGGCCAGATGCAGGGGAGTGCTATCAGGAGACAGAGATCTAGTCTCATGCACTCCCAGACGCATCTGGTGGGGCCACTGTGAGATACAGGAAGCTGGACTAGATGGGCCTTTGGCCTGATCCAGCATGGCTCTTCTTATGTTCTTATGTTCTTATGCATGCTACCTGTGACTTATCTTGTTTAACAGGGACTGGCAGCGTACACATTGAGGCAAAACATTTGGATTCAAGTTAAAGTTCACATGACTTTAGCTTGAATCCAACAGGCTCAATCCCTTTGGCAGTTTATTGTGCCAGTTGGAACAGGCTCTGATTCATGCCGGTCAGCTCCTTTTGGAATGCTATCGAGCAATAAGGCTGCAATGGAGTCCCTTGCTTCATACACTCTCCTCCCCAACCATCTGTCAGATCGGCCTTGATTAGTTTTCCTGAACTGAGCAGGGGTGGGTGGGTGGTCCAGCGATTGACAGCTCCGCCGGAGACCACAGAAAATGGGTCAGGAGGGCAGCACAATTGCAGCAACTTCCCTCCCAACCCATTTTCTGAGGGCTCCTGCCAAGCTGTCAATCGTTGGACCCCTGTAAACCAGCACAGTCAGTACCAGGGGGTCCCACTGGTGCCACTTGGGCGAGGTTTAAAGCAGTACTGCAAATGGCAGCTCGGCAGGAGTCCTGTGAAAATGCTAAGATGGGCTGTTGCAGGTATCGAACTCCCAGATGGGTCCTGCCAGGCTGTCAATTGCTGGACTGCTTTAAACCTGGCCCAGTCAGTCCCCCTGGGTTTAAAGCAATCCAGCAACTGACAGCCTAGCAGGAGCCTTCTGAAATTGCTAGCTGGGGCAGCGCCTGCATGAAGCTAGCACCTCGAGAGGCACTGGCCCCAAGCCAGCAGCTCAAAAAGCCCCCAGTTCAGGAACTTTTAATTTTTTTAAAAAAAAAATGCTGGCCCTGCTGGCATGCGGCTCAAGAGGTAGTGGTGAGGCCTCCCACTAAGTCCTCCCACCATCCAGCGTGGCTGCTGCCAGGGCCTTCCGGGAGCAGCCGTGCTGGGATCGCCACCGCCACCACCGTGGCTAAAGTAAGTCTAAGTAGTTCGGCTCGGTTCGGGTTCGTACAATTTTTTTAAAAAATTCATACAAACTCAAACCGAAACGAACCGAGGGTGGGCCCAAAACAGAACCAACTGAACCATCATTTTTTCTGTTTCGTGTCCACCTCTAGTATGGAGACATCAATTTGTTGATTACGCCAATGCTGTGCAAGCACAGATTTCAGCTGCTAGTGCCTTCTCTCCTGTGCCTTGCTGACATCACTGGAAAAGAGCCGGCCACTGCATTGTTCATCATGATGCACGACTGATGGAGCCAGGGGTTTGTGAGTTTCAAGATGCATCATTCCTTCTTCTCACCTCTATTCTCTGATTTATCTTCTGGTAGTCTGTGGACCTCAATGGGGTCAATAGTGTGTCAGTAGTTTTGCAAGAATCCCCATAAAAATCCTATGAAATCATGAGGATCCTTTCTTAATTTCATAGGCCCACTTTTACTTTCTTCCCACATTTAACAGTAGCCAAAAGAGGGGGTTGCAATGAAATATTCCAGGAACATGGGTTCACACATGACTTAAGACCAAAATTATTCAGTCCCTGGCTGGTAGGATTTGCCACAGATTCAGCACACTTTGGAGGGAAAAAATGTGAGATAGAATGTGTGTTAACTGAAATGTTAAAAGTCAACAACTTGAGATCAATAAGGGAAACTGGAGAGATATTTTTGATGTGCAAACACAGCCTTGGCCTCACACTGGAGATGTGAATTTTCACTTGGGTTCAAAAATCTTCCATAGACTACCTCTCCCTGTCGAAATAGCATGCACTAACCCCAAGCAAAACATTATCTCACCCCCCCCACACACACATTTTCTGTAGATTTGCTTCTGCTTGTATATTGTGAGAAGCAACCAAAAGACATGGGGGAAGTTACTTTCTGCACTACTACTTCCAGAGTGATGGACTCTTACTAGAGATGGGCACGACTTAGCGGTATTTCCGTTTCCGTTTCCGTTACTCGTTTCCGTTACTCTACGGAAACGGAAACGGGAATTACTCCGCCAGACTTCGAGCTCGAACCGACGAACGAACAATTTGGTCTGATTTGTCGTGCTCGTTACTTGCATCGCGCGATCGCGCGCGATGCCAAGCGGCACAGAAAAAAAAAGTTTTTAAAAGTTAAAAAGCCCGGTTCCCGGCCAAAAAGGCGGAAAAATGCCTGCCGTGCCTCAGGGCACCTACCAGAGGGGTGGTTTCTGGAGGTCCCCGCCCGGCCTCCCCCCTCCTCCGTCCTGGGATGCTCTGGTGTGGTGGTGGGACTCGCCCGCCGCAAAAAGCCCAGTCTCGCCGCCGGCCGCCAAAGCGCAACCAAGCGGCACGGGCGGCACAGGAAAAAACTTTTTTAAACTCTCCCCCGGGTCTCCCCCCCACCCATTCCCGGGCCAAAAAGCAGGCGGAAAATGCCCGCTTGACTAAGGGCACTCACTCAGTAGGGCACCTACCGGAGGGGGGTTTCTGGTCTGGAGGGGGGGTGTCCCGGCTTCCCCCCCCCTCCGTCCTGGGCTGCTCTGGTCTGGTGGGACTCGCCGCAGGCTCGCAAAAAGCCCACTCTCGCCGAGATGCCGACGGCCGCCGCAAACACAAGCGGCACGGACGG
This sequence comes from Phrynocephalus versicolor, assembly GCA_023846285.1. Taxonomy (NCBI): domain Eukaryota; kingdom Metazoa; phylum Chordata; class Lepidosauria; order Squamata; family Agamidae; genus Phrynocephalus; species Phrynocephalus versicolor. Next base: position 261,879 of record JAHTLZ010000025.1, on the reverse strand, counting down.
CGCAGGAAAAAACTTTTTTAAACTCTCCCCCGGGTCTCCCCCCCACCCATTCCCGGGCCAAAAAGCAGGCGGAAAATGCCCGCTTGACTAAGGGCACTCACTCAGTAGGGCACCTACCGGAGGGGGGGGTTTCTGGTCTGGAGGGGGGTGTCCCGGCTTCCCCCGTCCTGGGCAGCCGGACTCGAGTCGCCTCGTCGCCATGCCATGCGGTGCGGGCGGGGGATCGAAAATGGGGTGGCGAATGCAATATTGTTTTTGAAATCGTGGTCCAAAAACACACAAGCACAACAGAAACACGCGGAAATGTATGAACTGCCAGATTTTTCACAGTAGCAGTGGTTTTTTTCTTGCAACAAAATGTCTCTCCTCTCCTCCTGTGTCCTCCATTGATTTTATTTTATTTTAATTTTTTTTACACCTGCGCAGTGTGCAATGATGGGCTGGCCCAGTGGCCTGGCCAGCCATGTGGGAGGGGACGACCATGCAAATTTTTGGAGCCATCTCACCAATCGCATGGCCACTTGGCCACTGAGACTTCTGGGATGTGCCAAAAAGCCCCCTAAAACTTGCCCTAGCCCCCTAACCCGCTAACCCTAATCCTTGACTCCTTACCCATACGTCACAGACTGTCTTCTTAGTGGGTCAGAGAGGCACCCAGAGGTGCAACCCAATAGCCCACCATAACCTTACCCGTCATTAGCCTAACCCTAGCCCTAACCCTAATCCACCTTAGCCCATAGCCAGATCGACTTGCATTGCACTACACACGCAAGTACGATTCCCTTCTTTGTGGGACATGGCAGGTGCGACCCGCTCGTGGGACAAGGTGCTTGAGCAGGTGCAGTGGCACTGACTGGCCTGCAAATGGCTGGCGACACGCTCATACCACGGTATCAAGTACTCGAGCAGGTCTCGCTCTGCCTGCAAATGGTATGCATAACCATATGGTTGTGCATGCCATTTTGCAGCAGCAGCAGGTGAGGATGGGAGACCCCCATGTTGAGGGGTCTCTTGGAGCCTGCTGCTGCTGTCCCTTCCTTTATAGCGGGCCGGCGGAGGCACCCACCCCACAGAGGTGCCTCCAGGAGCCCGCTACCCCCCCAAAAAAAAACAGTATAACGATAACGAAAAAAACGAAAAACGAAACGACTAATTTTTTCCGATTTTTCGCGAAAACGGAAACGAAACGACTCGGACCCTAGCCAAAAAAGAAAACGAAAACGAAGTTTTTTTCCTGAGTCGTGCCCATCTCTAACTCTTACTATTATAGTCCAACAGAACTGGAAAAGGTGCAAAAGAGAGTGACTAAAATGATTCCTGGGCTAGGGCACCTCCCTTATGAGGAAAGGCTAAAACATTTGGGGCTCTTTAGTCTGGAAAAAAGGTGCCTAAGAGGGAATATGATTGAGACGTACAAAAAATGGAGGGCATGAATAAAGTGGATAGAGGGAAGCTCTCTTCCCTCTCACAAAATACCAGAACTAGGGGACATCCACTCAAATTGAGGGCTGGGAGAGTAAGAACAGACAAAAGGATGTGGTGATGGCATCTGGCCTGGATGCCTTCAAAAGGGGTTTGGACAGATTCCTGGAGGAAAAACCCATCACAGGTACAAACCCTGATGGAGATGTGTAATCTCCAGGCTTATAACCAGGGTACTTCAAGGACCAAATGCTGGGGAGTGGTATCAGGAGACAGATATCTAGTTTCGTGTGCTTCAAGATGCATCTGGTGGGGCCACTGTGACATACAGACCTTTGGGTAGTGGGCAGCATATAAGTTGCAAAAATAAATAAAAAAAATAAATACAGGAAGCTGGACTAGATGAGTCTTTGGCCTGATCCAGCATGACTCTTCTTATGTTCTTATGTTCTTATGTTCAAAAGTTCACTTTACCATGCTCTAATTATCAAAAGTGTGTTTTTATTCCCTCTTTGGAGCTCTCTACATTTTTCCAAGCAAGAATTTTCATATATATATATTGAGGGGGGGGGGGAGATTTGACAGCAGCCTTGTTTTAAAATGGTACTTTTAAAGACTACTTGCTTCTTGTTTCAAAACTCTGTTTTTAAATCCCCGTAGTCTGCAATACTGCTGTGTATGTGTGTGTGTGTTTCTGTGTGACTGTGTGTGAGAAAGGGTATCTGCATTTGAACATCAATACCATGCCTTATAATTACAGACCCCTTGCTGGTTTATTTTTGCCCCCCCCCAAAAAAAAAAACCTTTGAAAAGTAGTCCCTTAAAGCTAGGCTTCCAGTGGGCTGAGCAAAGTAAGTTTCACACAATCAGTCACTGTACTTTTAAGTCAGAGGGAACTTTTTTTGCATTTAGAGAGCTGTCTGGGGAAACATATGGACAGGAGCTCTCACAATCTGTCACCTCTCTGATCAGACAGATTCTGTAATGTCTCCTTTTGGAAGCTTCACGAAAACCGCAGTGACCGTGGATGACAACTAGTGTCCTTATTTGTTCAGAAACACCTAATGTATAGGTATTTGAAGACATTGTGTTGTCTAAACTCCATGCAATAAATACTGACACAATTAATTAATGGCTTAGGGAGTTGTGAAATCCTATCAACTAATAATGGGAAATATGTGGATCTTTCATTACCCTGCCATGGAGTTGGGTCCACCTTCTCTCAGTATTGTTGGTTTGTACCACAGGGGAAAAAATAAGGTTCCTTTACATATCCTGTTTGTGTCTAAGAATGCATTGAACAACCATGAAGTTTGATTGGTTTGGTTCTGGGCCGGTGTACAGTACATGTGGAACATCATTTATACTCAAAACAGGAAAGTATAAACAATTCCATTTGACAACATCATTGAATACATGCACATCAAATCTGTGAGTATCTTACAGAATGATCCTATCAATAGCTGATTGACTTATTACTGTGTCTTCTGATTAAAGGTTTGAAGTAACTAGTTATCAGTAACTGTCTTGTTTTGGTTTGGTTTTTTGTAATGTCTATCACAAAACTAAAACTAAAGCACAAACTAGTGACAAAGTAAATTTTAGGTAGAATGATCAATATTTTCTACTTACCGTATTTCTCCATGTTATTTCTGGCCGAATTGATCGGCCCATGGTTAGCTGCCCAGAGTTCCTACAGGAAGATGGGTGGGATAGAAATTCTATAATAAAAATAAATAAATAAATAAATAAATAAATAAATAAATAAATAAATAAGATGCTCCCCCACTTTTCTAACCCCAAATTACAGTTTTGCAACCATGCAGTTCTTTCCTTGAATTACTTCCGTGTATAAGATGACCCTCAATTTTTAGTCTAACAAATTTATGTATTTATTTATTTTTATATTTCTATACCGCACTGATTTTCCCAATGGGAACTCTGGGATGTTTACATAGAAAACAACACATGTGCAATTAAAAAAAACACAAGAAATAAAAATCAAACCTGGCAAGAGGCACAAAAACAAAGACGGAAACAACATCAAATCAAGGGGGAACACATGACAATCATTAATGATTGCTATTTATTTATTTATTTATTTATTTAGAGGAAATTATAGTCTTACCAATCTAACCAATCTTACCAATCTTGATGGTAACATCAAGAAATACTGCACAATGCTACCTCTAGTAATGAATTTATTTTGTTCTCAGAGGCAATTTCTTATCTGAAACATTTGTTATTCAAAATATGGTTTCCCATTGAAATGAATGGGAAACCGATTAATCCGTTTTGGAGGTCCGCAAAAGGCAAAAAAGCTGAGGGGTGTGTGTTTTCAGGCATCTTTATAAAATGCACTTTAAAGGCTTGTAGTGCTGGAACACCCTCCAGATCATCCCCCTGCAACACAGTGCAAACATGGACAAGAGAAACCAGCAAGACTTCCCCAGACTGTTCCCACCCAAAATGCAATGGGGAAAAATGCAAACTAACAAACATTAGCAGGAAGAAAAATCCAGCCCATTTTTGCCTGCAGAGCAATGAAAAAAGACTGCAAACACAGAAAAATGAAACCAGCAAGACTGCCCCAGCCTCTTCCTGCCAAAAATGCAAAGAAAAGTAATGCAAAGATTAATAAAAGCTATCTCCCTATCTCTCCAAGTTCAAAAGGTCCAAATCCCTCACCAAAACATGTTCAGAATGGCTCCAAAACACCATGCAAAACAACAGTGCTCTAACTCCTCCCATCCCTCTATAAACTATGCATCCTGCAATGCATGCAGGATACATATTTTTTGCAAGGCATTATAAAACATTTGTTGTCTGAGGCAGCCCATAGGGAACATTCGCTATCCGAGGCAGCCCTATACCTGGAAATTTCCATTTGTTATCCGAAAAATTTGTTATCTGAGGCATTCTTTATCCGAGGTATTACTGTACTTACTTTGAGTTGTTTATAAATTCAACTATAAACCAACATATTTAGGAATGACCCTTGACTGGTCTTTAATCTACAGGGAACATTTGGTAAAAACCATGGATAAAATGAAATCCTTTGGGAGTCTTGGTATGGCAATACTGAGAAGGCAAATGTTTTCAATACCCAGTGTTGTGTAGTAGCAGAAATGACAAATCATGACTCAGGAGAACTGGGTTCAAGACCCACTTGGCCATGGAAACTCACCGTGTGGGTGGGTATGGAACTGATAAAAATCACTCTTTAAGGATCACACTTACATGAAAAGCCCTATTAGAGTCTCTACTAGTCATTTCGAACTCGGTGGTTCATAATACACAGATTCACCACATACCTGTAATAAACACAAATGTTGGTTGAGCAAGTTCAGAATACCCCTCTTTTTTAGAACAATTGTGTCTTACTTTGTTTCTCTTTTCCTTTTCAAGCGCACATCCTTTTTTTTATTTGTAACTTGATTAAAGTTTACTATGACTTCCAAGGGCCAGATAAAATCCCCTTAAGAGCTATTACTGTTCCAGAAGCTGCCACTTACCAATCTCTATTATAAACAGTAGCACTATGACTGTCTTGGCTAGTGGTGCTTTCACAGCTCATTAAAAAAATAATTGAGAAGTAAACAGAGTCAGCAGGAAATATGGCTGTGGTATTCCAGTATCCCTTATGTTTAATAGGTCTACTAAGGAAAAGTATGCCAACCATTGTGTATACAAAATAAAATAAATATATGACTGAATATTAGTGGTGTGCTTTTGTGAAATGTGTACATTTCTCCTGGAAATTGTGATTCTCTCACCCCACCCCATTTTCAGATCATAGAACTCAGTTGCGAATTTTGCAGCAGTAGGCACCGCAAGTCACTGAAGGGCAGTTGTATTTTAAGTTCACATTAAAATCTAAAGGGTTATTTTTCATCCCCGTTGGCAGCAAGCTGCTGACTATACAGAAACATAGATCTGAATAAATATAAACAGGATTACACTATTGAGGCAAAGACTGGTTTATTTTTGTTACTCATTATTTTATGGCATTTTTTTCAGTGAAACAATCTTGACAAATCCTGCAAGGAGTGTTGGGCTAAGATAGTAATGTGTAATGTGTAGATAGACAATTATTTTAACTTGAACTCCAGCATTCCATCTCTGGGCACTGGGCATGTAATACTCAGCATTAGACAGAGTATTTTAGAAATGTAATGTTTTAGGCCGAAATTCAACTGCTAATCCATCAAATCAATGCCATGTAGGCAAATGTTGACTTATAAAGCATCTAATGATTCAATGAATCAACTCCAGCAAATACTATCAGTGGACTGAGACTCCATGCTTTCCACACACACACACTGAAATGTTGATTTGCACTGCCATCATGATCCAGTACAATTTCTGTATAAACCTTACCATAGGGAGAACTTTACAATGTAGTTTTTAGATGGGAAATTCTTATGAGTCCATTCTCCATATTTGTATTATACAGCACCAATGTTGAGACTTTTTTTACTGCCACATATATTCTATAACAGGCATAGAAAGCAAATGGAAGTTGGTAACACATATCACCTACATATAAGACTGTTCAACATTCCTTGGCTTATCATTGGTTGTCTGACATACTCATTTTTCAAGTGTTCCTTCTGGCAGCACTGCACTTGGTGTGAAATGAGCTTTGCCAATCTATGCACTGTTGACATCACCAGTTGTTTCTTTGGCAAAGTCTATAGACAGCTTCTGGAAGCCGTTAAGTTGCCACGAGGGTTATCATCTAGTTTCACATCTAACTTTTTCTATATATCACCACGTTTCACGTCAATCTAACATTTTCTATATATTACCACTAGAGATGGGCACGAAATGAACAATTTTTCGTTTTCGTTTTCATTTTTTTGTTTTGTTACGTAACAAAACGACAAATGAATTTTGTCTCTAAAATGAAACGAAACAAACAGAAACACCAGAAATTTTGTCGTGCATTTCGTTTCTGTTACTGCAATATGAGTGAATTGCTTAAAATCCTAAAAAAATCACAAAAAAATGAAATAAATGGTAACAAAATGGTAACAAAATGAATGAAAATGAAAATGAATTTTTTGCAAAAATTCGCGAAAAACGGAAATGAACCGAAATGGACCCTCCAAACGACAAACGACAAATGAAATGCCATTTTTTTGATTCGTGCCCATCTCTATTTACCACATTTCATGTCAATCTTACTTTTTGTTACTGTTGCTTCCAAAGAAATATGCAACTGTATTTGGAGTTTATAGAAAAAGAGATAAATCGTGAAAATTTAAAGGCCTTGTAGCATTGCTGTGCTTTGCCCCCAGCCCTTTCACAGACTATTGACAAACACTGCTTCTATTTTTCTCTCTTACACTGCCGCCAACTAGCTTCTCTAGTAAATTAATGCTTTCAAGACTGATTTTAAATTGAATAAAAGAAGTTTATTTATTACGAAGTAGAATTAAACTCATTAAGGTAACGTGTTCAGGTACAAACAAAAGGAAGAATATAGCTCAAACTCATTAAAGTTTGGTTACTGACAAAGTTGTTCACATGCACACCCTGTCCTTAAGTTGACAGACACTTATCACTTAGTTTTCCTCACAGAAGTTCTAAAATCCTATCTCTTCATTTTCTAGTATCAGTCCCTATCTGACTAAGCTGGGCTGAGCCTTTAATCCCCTCAAGCTCCTCCCCCAAACTCTCTCATTGGTTCACAAACCACCAATCTACATAGACACATCGAATAAATCATTCGACACTAAGGGGTAAACACCACAGGCCTTCCCCTTCATCTTGATTAGTTCTGAATTTAACAGAAATTTAGCAGCCTTGCTGTTGAAACAGGAGAACATGTGCTCTTATATTTCCCATCCAGTTCGAAATAACAAGACAAAAGGATTTTTTTTTGTTAAATTTGGGCTACAATTTATTAATAACAAGTTTTAAATCTGTCTGCTAAATGTTAACTAACAAGAGGACCTGTGACGTAGCGCAAGTGGGTATGAACTGTAGATGATATTAATTAACTGTCCCTCCAAGGCTTCAGTGAGATTCCTAATTGAAAAGGAAAGGATGCTACCAACCTGTTAGGCATCCCTCTGGGACTGAATCTCCTAAGCCCAGAGCAGCTCTCACTTACCTCACCTGACATTATAGGCTAATCTATATTTGTTCTATAATTGCCTACTGTTTATTTAATTTAATATGAGGGCTGCCTAGCACCTTCAAGGTGCCATATAAAGGTGGGACATAAAAGTGGCGCTACCTGCCAATTGTGACCGATTAATAGAACTGAGAACAACACCCAGCCACATGTTGAAGATGATGGGCTGGGCGAAAACTCGCTGTCACTCTGAGCCAATCTAAGTGACACCCAAAAATTCCTATACGGTCCTGAATAGAGATGGGCACGACTTAGCGGTATTTTCGTTTTCGTTTTTGTTTTTCGTTTTCGTTACGGAAACGAAACGAAAACGAAAATCGGCACCAACCTGGACCGAAAACGGAAACGAAACGACTAATTTCGAGCCAATTTTCATTTTTCGTTACTGGAAAAGCACTCAATTGAGCTAAATGGGGAGAAACTAAAAATTTTTCGTTTTCGTTTTCATTTTTTCATTTTCGTTACGTAACGAAACGAAAACAAAAAATTTTGAAATTAGCCCATGAAAACGGAAACGAAACGACTCAGACCCTAGCCGAAAACGGAAACGAAAACGAAACTTTTTTTCTGAGCCGTGCCCATCTCTAGTCCTGAAGCAACCAGCTAGTCTTCACCATCTTCAAGATGAGCGGGGGGGGGCAAACACATTGCAAAGCAAGAGGCTGGGGAACTGCAGAGGCTGTGTTAAATAGCTGCACTCACCTCCACCTCCTAGCCACCATATCAGGTGTGAAACTTTCATGCCAATTTGGCTGAAAGGCAAAGGAGCCCCGCTCACGAACAAGTCCTCCTGGAGCCACCATTGTACTTGTTATCAGGAACTTCACATGGAGCCCTTACCTGTATTCCCTATTATCTGTAAATTTCCAGGGAGATCAGAGGAATTTTATTTACAATTGCTACTTTCTGACAATATCCTTCATATTATCAGACAAGTGGCTAAATTCTATGCTGCAGCAATGGTGACTTGCAAAGAAATTTATAGGGCTGCAGCCCAAGACAGATAATAATACCTTTATAAGGTGGTTGCTTCACGTCCTTTCTCATCCTGGTATGTAGTTCACTCTGTGTTGAAACTGCTTGCGGTCACGTGGTCTCCAACTAGTACTGTCCCTAATTCTGTGTACTCACAGGCGTGATGAATGCAACCGTCAGGACTGTATCTGCACGTCCTCATACCGGTTTGAGCTGTGTTTTTCTGCGTGCTCGTTCTCCTTTGTCCGTAACCTCCCCGCGCCCTATAATAGATGTTTTGGTTATTTGAAAACTAGCCATCAGACACTCGTGGCGTGCTCAATGCCTGACGGTTTTTAGACAAATTTATTCATTGCATTGAAACCTCCATAGGACATGTTCATGATAGGGCCTGTTCCTCGTTCTGCCACTAGAGGGGTTCTTGTGTCATTGATCTCGTATCAGGAGGAGAGTAACCGCATGGCCTCTCAAACCGGTACAAGAAGCAGGGTGAAAAGATTCCCGAGGGCAGGGAGGGGAATCTCTCAACCCGCTTGGAGTACAATTCAGGAGTGTACTCCAATTCAGAGCTGACAAACTCATCATGACCCTCAATGGACGTGCAGTTACATTTCTTCAAACCATTCCACAGCAGGTCCAAGAACAGGGATGAGATGGACATGCAGTAACACCCTAAGTTAACACTGGACATGGCTTTATCTTATTTTAAGGACATAGAGTCAGCATAGTTGAGTATATAAATTATGGACCTATAAGGAAGGGCTGATTTATTATGATTTTAATGGACCAATGCATAATTTTGTACTTACTTCAAATTTCAAATTGTATTTATTTTAAATTGTTTGATGTCTCTGGTCTTTGACCGTAATAAAGCTACCATACAGTAATCCACCACTCTATCCACTACAGCACACTGGGTACCAAAACTTTAGGAGGAAATAACTCAACAGGACCAGGTAGGATACCAAGTATTCCAAGCTACAGAGATGGAACATCCCAAAATTCAAACAGCAATTTGGCAAAAAAAAAAAAAATGAAAAGCAAAACAACATCTTTTAATTAGTGACATGAAAGTCAGTTCGAGTCTCATCTGCGATGTCTTCTTGTCTTTATTTCATTTTGGGTTGTGACACTTCCCCCCACAACCACCACATGGAATTCTATATACACAGAAACATATATAATCTGTATATACTCGAATATAAGTCTAGTTTTTCAGCCACTGAGGCAAGTGCTTGGGTCGGTGGCTAAAAGTCATTTTAAACATAGTGTGCCGCTTCTCCTGACCCCCCTCTGCATTATGGGGGAGCAGCGCACAATGTTTAAAATGACTTTTAGCCACCGAGGCAAGTGCCTCGGTGGCTAAAAATCATTTTAAACATCACACACCACTCCTCCAGCTCACAAAGGAGGAGCTGCCAAGCCCTGCTTCATTTCCCACCCTAGA
>JAHTLZ010000025.1:235371-248212 GCA_023846285.1 Phrynocephalus versicolor | reverse complement strand
TTCTTCTTCTTCTTCTTCTTCTTCTTCTTCTTCTTCTTCTTCTTCTTAGATTGTAGTTTAGAATTGTGGGTTTTTGTTTTTTTTATTTAAAGATAAGTTTGTGTATGTGACAAGGGGCCTTTTCACACGACCCCTAAGATCCGCTGGCCACCTAAACTCGGACCAGAGATTTTGGGGGTTTGTTGCTCTTTCTGCGTCCCCACCCCTCCGCACTTCCTTGCTCCTGTCTGTGTGAGGGGAGGGAGGAAAAAAGAGAGGAAAAAATACAGACTCACCTCTGAAGCCACCCAGAGCCCCGTCGTTGTCCTGATTCCTTCTCTTCTGTTTGTTTTTTTGCCTCCCACCCCTTCTCTTAAAGGGGCGGGAGGCAAAACAAAAAACAAAAACAGAAGTGAGGAGAGCCCCGCACTCACCAGATTAAATCCGGACCTGGGGATTTTCACCCTCTTAGAGCAAGTACAAGAAAAGTGTGCTGGGACGCGCTTAGGTGAGTGTGGTCGCACTTAATTTCCTGCAAGCTGGTGGGGAAACAACTGTAAGCTCCCGAGCTGGCAGCCATTTGCTGCGGAGTTTAGGGGTCATGTACAATCTCTCAAGGAAGAATTTAAAGCTGCAAACTTTGATGAACTATTTAAACCATGAACTAAAACTCAAGATGGAGAATGTCAGCATGATGAATCCTTGGAAAGCATGCCCAACACCTACCAGTTGACACCAATCAATGCCTAGTGGGAGAAACAGAAAATGGTGAATTTCCATCTCTTAAAGAACAACACTATTTCTGGCTAGAAGATCTGCCTCTTGCCTTAGTAAAAAAAAACACATGGGGCAGAGTATGTCTCAATTACATTCTTGGTTACATGGAACCACTCAATATCCCAGCAGTTTTGATATGGGAGAAGGAGAGGACTAAATTTTGAGGGGCTGCAGTAGGACAAACAATTTTGTAGGGGCCTTTATTGAAAAAAAAAAAAGACATGTGCTTAGCAGTTAGTGCAGTCATTCTCTAAGTGGTACAAGAAAGTTATGTGATAAGACAAACTTACACACAGACTGTTCTGTATGGAGTTTACTTTCAGTATGAGGAGAACAGTGATGGAGGAGGCAATCTAGTAGGCTGTTCTCCTCACAAGTTCACTTAGCTTTCACTCATATCGTTCATATCCTGATGAACATGACTGAGCTAGGCCAGGGTCACACCAGCAAAATATGGTGTGCCCTGTGGTTATGTGACTTTTAAGCACATTCTCATTGTGCTTTGAGGTCACATGGCATTTGTTCTGGCATGTGAGTCTCCATGGGTTTTTGGGTAACCCAGTCATTTCCTTCCAATTCAATAAGCACCTAGAGTTTCCTGATGTGACCATCTAACAGACATTAACTGACACACCAAGAGAAATGCCAAAGAAAAATAAAAAGGGAAAAATCCTTTCAAAAGGGGAAAGGGGAGAACTGGGAAACATTTTCCGGGGATCACAGAAATACCTTCTTTGTCATTAGGTGGAAAATTAATTTGTCTAAGCAGGGTATTAGCAGTACTTGCTTATCCAGCATACTAGTCAAGTGTTGTGGGCACCTCATCACTGGAGGCTTTCAAGAAAAGACTGGACAGTCATCTGTCCAGGATGGTATGAGGTCTCCTGCCTTGGGCAGGGGGTTAGACTAGAAGACCTTCAAAGTCCCTCCCAACAGTATGATAATTCTATTCTATGATTCTACAGTTCTGGTTATGTGGTATTGGTTTTTCTGCTGCCATCCTCCCTCCACGTTATATAAGCTTTAGAAAAGGGAAGGAAAGGGAGATGGTAAGGCATGTATTCACAGAACTAAAATCTTGTATCTTCTTAGAGGAAGCGAGAACATTTTTTAGCCCTGTCATTGCAGTTGGACTTTAAAACTCAATGGAAAATGAATCTTCTTTAAAGGAGTGCCAACTGGTCATACATCACTGCAAAGTCTTCCTACTTTCTGTTTTCTCAATTACTAGGACTTGTGAAGCCAATCCCTTCCTATGGCTGTTGGGAATAAAGATAGCATTTTCGATTATGATATGCTATTTATTCTCCACAGGCTCACATAATCATTCACAGTGTTCTATTGAGGCACAGCTAATGCATCATCTTATATGGTTAGGAGGGGGATTGTACTGATCGGGGCGGGGGGAGAAAGAAGAAAAAGTGTCTAGAAAGTAAGAAAGTATGCTTTGATTTCAGCTTTACATGTCAGAGTGTACAAATTCAGAAAGCTAGCTCCTGCACTCATAAGGCACACCTATATTTCAAATGTATGCAGAATTTTAACAGCGTCTTGGCTTCATCTAAAGATCCTTGGAAACTGTAATCTTTATTACATGCATTATATAATTATTTGGGCAGCCCTGGTGGACAGAAAACTATTAAATAAATACCAAGTAGCAATTGTATTGTACTTTCCTCCAATGTAGCTATTAAATTTCTTAATGACGAGGAGTCTGTAAGGTAAAATGGTGTCAACCTACATTCAGCACCACAAACATGGCTGTATATACAGAGATTCAAGAGTACTGGGAGCTGAACATTCAAAACCCTGGAGCTAGACCAATGAACAGATTCCATATTGTTTTATTCACATAAATATTTACATCCAACCAAAATACTCATCCATCACCAGTAGAGATCGGCACAAAATGAAGAAATTTTTCATTCCGTTGTTCGTTATTCATTTTGTTACGTAATGAAACAAATAACGAAAATGGCGATGAAATTGGAACGAACCGAAAAGAACCACGAAAATTAGGTTCGTTATGTTTTGTTTTTTGTTAATGGTGATGCACAATGAAATGAGCTGTTTTAAACGTTAAAAAACGTCCTGAATATCCATAAAAAACCCAGCGATAATTATTTATTCTGCCTGTGATAATACCTACCAGGGGGGTTGGGGTCCTTAAAACGTGCATTTATGTCTTTTCTCAGGTCGCTGTATTTTTTTCCTTTAAAGGGAGTTAAGGGACATCGATCCAAAATGGCTCCCAGATGCCTAATATTGATTTCTTGTGTATTAAAACGCCCTGGACATCCGTAAAAATGCAGCAATGATTATTTGAAATTATTACCTACCAGGGGGATGGGGTCCTTAAAACATTTGTTTTTGTCTTTCTCCCATAGCGATGTATTTTTCTTTTCCCTTTAAGGATGACACAAAATGGATTCCAGCCACAAAATGGATGCAAGCCATGTGATGGGATCATGTAAATTCTTGGACAATTTCAACCAATACCATGCCCAGGTTGCAGACTGGGTAGGTGTGGCAGCCACAGAGGGCATAAAAAGCTCTGGCAGCCTCCATCCTCCGTGCAGTCTGCGGTGGGAGTTAGGGTGGGATTGCTGTCTCTGCCACCCATTACTTTAAGCCAGCCAGGCAGGTGTGTGTCTCTGTGTTCCTGCTGGCTGCAGCCTGGCTCTTGAGAGAAAGAAGAGATTTCTCTTGCAGCCTCCCTGTGTGTGTGCATATGTACCTCTCGGTGAGTACCCTCCCCAGCCCCACAGTGCAGTCACTTTGCGGCTGCCTTATGCCTTGGGCAACACCCACCGCTGCCTTTGCAGCCTCCCTTCATACCTAGTCTATACTGTGTCTCTGCCAGCATCATTTTTTTAGTGTTTTCCCTCTGGGCTGGGGCGTTGGGGGATGCCCATGTGCGGAAATGCTTTAAATCGTGCAACAAGTGGGTAAAAATGAAAAATGAAAAACAAACCAATGAAATGATTTTTTTTTTCAAAAAATTCATGAAAAACAAAAACGAACCGAAACGGGACCAGCAATGAAAAACAAAAAAATGAAACATCATTTTTTCGATTCGTGCCCATCTCTAAACACCAGTCGTCATCATCATTAGGTCCTGTGAAAAACACACTGAGCAGCAAGTGCACTCCAATGGACTCAATCATTTGCAGTATCTTTCACATAATTGCTTGAGTGGTTGATGCCAATTTTTTTTTAAGGTTGACCTCCTTTCTTCTTTCCTCCAGGAGGTATCCACCATAGTGCAGTGTTCAGATTCTAATATTCGGGCATGCATAGAATGTGGCCAACAAATTGCATTTGATGTTCATTCACAGTTGTAGGTAGAATGCTTTGAATCTGATATTAGTAATATTTCTTCACTGGTGATTAGGCATGGGCCTTTCATTTCAGAATGGGTCCAGTTCTGGAACAAACGACGGCAGCACAGCTGCTGTTCAAAACCTGGACCTACTCTCTGAAATGAAATCACCCATTGACTTACCTTGGTCTACCTTGCATGTGGTGATACTCCAACCAGGAAGTAGCCTCTGATGCATCATTGTCCCTTCTCCCTGGTGCTGGCCAATCAGGAGCTGGCAAAGACATGCACCATCCCACCTGATGGTCCAGCACCAGCGAGAAGGAACAATGATGCCCCACGTGAGGTAAACCAAAGTAAGTCAATGGGTGATTTCATTGTGGAGGGTGGGTTCACGTTCCGAACAGCAGCTGTGCTGCCATGATTTGTCTTGGAACTGGAGCCATTTTGAAATGAAAGGCCCATGCCTACTGGTGACATGATGTATTGTAGAGGATTTTGTGGAGGATTTTTCTAAGCCAATGTTGTTGGAAAACATTTACACATTTAGTCATCTTACTTGTGCATGTCCATGTTTCACATGCTTATATTGCAATAATTATAATACCACTCCAGCAGAGTTTTATCTTTGTGTTCTTATGGCTCCTGTTGACTAATTTGACCTATTCTGAAATGTAGCCAATGCCATTCCAATTTGCACTTGATGTCCTTGTCTATGCCTATCAGTAGACATAATGCTGCCAAAATAAGTGAATTGGAAGAGCTGCTTTGTAGCCTGGCTGAGGGCAACTATAGGCTGCTATCCTGGATCCTGACTATGCATATACTTAGTCTTCTCATTAAATATACATAGGCCAATCTTGCTGGCTTCATTGTCCAGGCTGATGGACATTTTTTGCAAGTACTTTCTTGTTTCATCAAGCAGTGCCATGTCACCAGCAAAATCTAAATCTGTTAGGTGATATTTTGCCCATGGAATGCCAAAATGGGTTTATCTATTTCTCTATGCATAACCAAGTCTATGAAAAGGAAAACCCAGAATGGCAACAGAAAGCATCCTCGTCTTACTCCTTTATTGATGAATACAAAAGTGGAATAGGTGATACCTTTAGGCTACTATAAAAATAACAAAACATTGCTAATATTTCGAGGGCACGCCCACTTCCTCAGAGCAGTACCAGTAGGTAACAACATGGCAAAAGATGGATTTGCCAGGAATTATTTCTTAGGTGTAAAGTCCATGGCAAGATGGAAAAAAGCCAGGGAGTTTACTTCAGGCTTGGAGCTTTGATGTTCTTTGAGCTGCCTCCGAAGTGAAGGGTGGGAGGGAGGGAGATGTTTTTATTGTCCCAGTCAATCCAAAGACATGTCACGGATCTCACGTACACACATTCTCACCTCTCCCCAATGTGACTTGCCGAGACCAAAAGTCCCTAATTTGTCAGCGACGGGAGGGGGTGGTGGTGTAGAAGGCCCATGCATTTCATCTGAGGAATGGGATAAATTGTGGAAAAGTCCACTGAGTATAGCTAATTGGATCAAATAAAAGTAAAATGATTACCCAGTGTTGCAGTCCTGTTGAAGGTCCATTTGCCTCTTTCTTGGCACGTAGTTGTTTAATAAGTCTATGCTGCCAGATTCCATTCATATGCAGCAGGTGGAATTGGAATATTTGCTCTTGAAGACATTAATGAAATGCTGAGGAATACCATAGATCTCTGCATTGCGCCATAATGATTTGTAACAAATTGAGTCAAACACCTTTTTGAAATCAATCAAGTTTATTATCAGTGGTTTCTGGAAGTCTATGCTTTATTTGGTTATGTTTCTTAGACTCAGGATCAGCTCCTTGAAAGAGCATCCTTTTCCAACTCTCACTAGCTCTTCCTGCAGATATGTATCCTCTTGATATTATCATCATCTGAGTACTACAAGGCAAAGAACTTTAATAGAAACTGATAGTAGCATTATTATTGTTCTCCAGTTGTTACAAGCACTGAGATTGCCCTTCTTTGGTACTTTAACAATCACTTTTTGTCTCCAGTCTTCCAATACCCATTTAGGATGCTACCACTTGTTTAATAAGATAGTAAACTCTTGTACCAATCTGTCTCCATCATGTTTCAGGAGCTCCCCAGATATCTGACTTAAACCAGATGCCTTTTTATTGGTATCCAAAACAGGTTTTATTACACTAGTGTTTGTGTTAACTAGCTGTGCAATAGCTTGTGCAAGCAGTTTTGCAAAGAGGTAGCACAGCCGCTGTTCAGGCAATTGAACAGTGGTTGGATAAGTGTGTCATGAAGGGTTAGGGTTAGGGTTAGGGTTAAAATGGCACCCCTTCCCCTCTCTGGAAGCTGGGAGTCTATCAAAAAAGGATGCATTCCAGGGATAAATTGCCATGCATTCCGTTTTGTCTTTGTGTGTGTGTGTGTGTGTGTGTGTGTGTGTGTGTGCACGTGCGCGCGCACGTGCGCACACGCATGTTGCAGAGGGAGCACCCCTATTCCCCCCCCCCATTAAAAAGGAGGCTGTGGTTCATAGGCAGACAGGCAATTAATGGCATCCTGCACTGTCCAAGCCCTTCCTCTCTTGGCTCCACAATCATGTGAAAGGTAGCGGGTAATAAAACACTGAAAGGGAGTAGCTCCCTCCTCACTACAGACACACATCTTTCTCAGCATGCATGCACACACACCCTCCCTCACTACTTTGCAAGCTTTCCTCCCCCCTCTCTCTTCCCCCCCTCCAACATACGAAGCTCCATCTCCCTCTCCCCTTCCTGCGTGACTTTCAGCTGAGTCAGAATCCCCACCTTGCTGAAAAACTGGAATAAGAAGGGGCTTTTCTAGTCCCTATTGTACTTTGAGTTGGCTAAATAGGCACATCATCATACTACTAAAGAAAAACAACAACAACAAAAAAAGGAAATGCACTTCAGGGGACATGGCTGACTTTTTTTTGTTTGTTTGTTTGTTTTTTTCAGAAAAGCTGGCTGCTCGTGAGAGCACAATTTTTGGAGGTGGCTTTTCTGGAGGTTAAAAGTCCATTTTCACCCAGAGGATCACTGGTCTATGGAACTCCCTGCCAGAAGACGTGGTGACAGCTGTCAGCCTTGACAGCTTTAAGAAAGGACTGGACAAATTCACGGAGAACAAGGGGACCAATGGCTATCATTATGGATGCCTAAGGACAACCTCCAGGTTGGAGAGATAGGCAAGATAACTCTCAATGCCATTTGCAGGGCATCGTAACCAGGTGAAGACATCTGCTTGGGAATACCCTGAAGCAAATGGTAAGTAGAGATGGGCACGACTCAAAAAATGGTGTTTCGTTTGTCATTTGTTGTTTAGGGGGTCCGTTTCGGTTTGTTTTTCATTTTTCGTGAATATTTGCAAAAAAACTTCATTTTCGTTTCATTACGTAATGAAACAAAAAAACAAAAAAGAAAAAGAAAAATTGCTGTTTTGTTAGCATTCATTAGAGTTCAATGTATTTGCCGCAACGAAAACGAAACACACAACAAAATTTCTGGTGTTTCGTTTCATTTCGTTTCATTTTGGAGTCAAAATTCATTTTTCATTTTGTTACGTAATGAAATGAAAAAATGAAAACGAAAACGAAAACTTGCTCATTTCATGCCCATCTCTAATGGTAAGCCACGGTTGTAAGAAAGAAGAGGGTGAGCCATCTGCAAAGGACATTTTGGGGATGAAAGAGGACCGAGGAGAGGAAATAGAGGAGATCGTGAAGATATTGAACCTGGAAGATGATGGAACAAGCAAATGGACAGAAGCAAAAGGAGAGGGAATAAAAACAGAAGGGACAGAGAGAATTGGAAAGGAAGGGATAAAGACAAAAGAGATAGAGGAAGTAAGGAAGAGAGATATGAAAACAGTGGAATGGTTTTATTCTGAGAGCCAGAAAAGGGTTGAGTTGAAGTTTATAGAATGTGGGAGGAGCTATGGGCAGTGGGGAGAGAATACAAGACGGCGGTGTGAGGTGGGGTGTCAAGCTAACCCTCAGACACTGGAAGCATCTGTGCAAGTGTGTGAGATAAAAGAGAAGATCACTATTAGGGTGCTTGAAAAGGGAATCCAGACCGATGCCTTAGTCCTCACAACAATAGAAACTGGTCTACTTTTACCTAACCCTACACTAGGAATAGAAAGGCAAATGATTGACAGCAAGCCAGCATTTCCTTCTGTAAATTATATCAAAATGGCTCAAGGCGAAGTGAGGGGATGGATCCCTGGATGGGACTGGGAGGAACCCCAAAACTACGTGAGTCACCCGTGTTGTGGGACGCAACTTTGTTGAGGGCTATCTAAAACAATGATTCCCAAATATAGTTTTGCAAATGTCAAAGGTCAAATTCCAGATGTTCCAGCTCGGGTAGTGAGTAAGCAGGACTTTGTGGAGAGCTAAAATTTGTAATCACTAATCTAAAATGTCTGGTTTTCAATTTCTTCCTGTTATTGTCTGTATATAACTTTCTTTTTGTTTCTATGTCAGCTTCTTGAAAAATTGACTTAGCACTTCCATTTTCTTGTGACCATATTTTGTCTTTCTAATTAATTGGGTAATTATTGTTGTGCTGCTTCACCCATGCCACTATATTATATTTTTTTGTAAGGCTGTCCATTGTACTGATAATGCATATGTTAACTCAGACAAGGAACAGATCATTTCCATGTTGTTGAAAATGATGCTAATGAAGCTATTTCTGGTGCATTCATAGGATAATGTCTTTGTCCACTTGGCTGAATTCATTAGGCTGACCATGTGTCCTACTTTTATAGAGAACACTCCTCTCTTTGAATAGCTCATCTGTCTCAAGGGCTTTATGCTCCAAATGTGGTTTAAAGATAAAGGCCTAAATCCAATTGCTCATTCCAGTTAGAATAGACCCATTTGATTGATTGTTGGCTGGTAAGTCAAAACACATGCAAATTCAATTGATGCAAGAGATCCATTCTAGTGGACTAGCATTTCATAAATAACAAATAATTATACCAAGAGAGAACAAGGTGGGTGTGGGAGAGGCTTAAAGTTGCCCATCAACAATGAACACCTTGGCAGAAGATGATCTAGAATGATGAGATGGATTACATTTATATGTAAATGGCAGGTTATTTTTGAAATATCAATATATGCATATATCAGTTTATTCAAGAATATGTCCTCCCCTTGAGTAGTAATGCATAACTGCCCATCCTGTTTTCTATCAAATTTAAAATTGAATACATCAATTCTTGAATACTTATGTCATCAAAGAAATGATGATCTCAAAAGTGATGCAAATTTGGTGAACAACCTGTGATGGCTGTTACTATTACAAGCTAAAAAGGATGCTCCACCCGTTTGGCCACACCAAATAACCACACCCAACCAAAGAAAATAAAAGAGATAACACTTAGATGTGGCAACCAACTGACAGGATCAAGTCTTTGGAAGTTTGGGTAATAAAAACAAACACCTTACATCGAGTGTTCATTCAGCATTAATACATACATAAGACCAATGCCCTGTAAGATGAAAAACTTGCAAAGACGAATGTAATTTCTGGGAATAGGAAAAACTCGTAAGACAATTTTTTCCCCTATGGGATGCTGTGTAAGACAAATCACGGTTGCAAAATTAAAATTAAAAAGGAAATTTCAAAAAATGCTCCCAGGATTATTGGCAACCCTGTAGCAACCCTACAGCAATATAGATATTGAGTCTTCTTTTAAAAATGTGCCCAGGATGCATTGCAACCTTGTGGCAATATTTTTTTTTTAAAAAAAAGGAACTCAGGACTCATTGTGGTCCAGTGGCTTGTGATTAGCATGAGGCTTCAAGCGCAGAGATGTGCACAGTGTTTATGTCTTTAAAGTGCACTTTATGAAGAGTTTGTTTTTACCAAAAATGGATGTTTCTGTCTTGTTTTGAGGCTTTTGAAAGAATCAATCAGTTTCCTATTCATTCCTATGGGAAACCATGTTTTGTAAGATGAATTTCTTGTGAAACTAATTATCCCATAGAATGAATTAAATTCGTCTTACAAGGCATCACTGTACATGGTTTAAAAAAGTGGTGTGGCTCCCAATATTCTAGGCTCACAAAGTTTTTAATAAGTTCCTCATGCAAGTCTGCCCCAAGTGTAGAAAGCTGACAACGACCAATCTGCACTATTTATTATTCAGTTATCCCTCATGAAATTGGGTAATGTGACCACCTAAATTCCACCTAGCTATGCAGGGTTCACTCACAAGTTAATAGGTACATTAGTAGTAGGAAACATGCAACCCATGGTTTACCGGCCACAAGCTGCCTCCAAGGGCATTATGGCTTGTTTTGTTTTGTTTCGGTTGTCCCAGTTTTGCTATCACTAGATGATCAGTTGTTGTTGCTCAGTGAGTTAGCTATCTGGCTTTGCCAAGAGGTTGGAAATTCACAGCCAAGCTGGGACGTTAGCTTGGGTAGTCTTCAGCAAGCTACACAGTCCCAATATGTGCCCAGAAGAAGAGAATAATAAAAAATTTCTAGAAAAGGTCACCAGAAGCCATAAGTCACCTGACAGAACATAATTATTATTATTTGGATCAAAAGACCTTCCCTCCATAAGTATAAATTCTTTTTTTATGGCACATTGTGGCTGCCCGGTTTTAATTTATTTTTAAAAATACATTTTCACTGCAGTATACTGTAGGTGGCTTTGATCCACTTTCAGTCCCCACCACCACCCATTTGTTTATTTATGGGTCTTGAAACCTTGCTCACCCTTGGTATATAAAACCAACTTGAAGGTTGATGTTTCTTTTACAGTATCTATGCATCTGACATTGATTGATTTTATATTGATCTGCTTCAGCATGACTTCTCATACTATGGGGAAAGAGAGAGGGGGAGGGAGGGATTTTGAAAAATGAAAGCATTAATGATGGTCAGGGTGTAACATGATCATCATTGATCACTGTAATTGTTGTTTTCTGAACACTGCTAGGAGCTGAGAGGCTGATATCATGGTAACAGCTCTGTGTGATACGGGATGGCCATTCTGAATCCTGATGTTTATTTATAGTCATCACCATATTTTTTTCACAGAAACAGTAAACATGTTTAATGTTTTAGTTAGAGTGTAGCAATATGTACTAGCTGAATAGCTCAGTGAGTTACGTAGGTTGCTGTTTGCAGAGCAAGAGGTTGGCTGTTCATAAGAGCCAGTCTGTGTGGCCTTGTAAAGCTATAAAATTATCAGGTAAAACTGAGTACTCTACACTTAGAAAAATCTGAAAGGTTGCCATATGTCAGAATGGACTTAGTATACAGTAGTACCCCCCCCCCATTGCCCACAGGGAATTGGATCTGACCCCACTGTGGATACTGAAATCTGTAGATAAGGGTGGTCCCCCTGTCAGAACCCCAAATAATCAGTATCAGGAGCTGTTTGTGACAGTAACTTGTTTTGTGGCACCCTTTTGCAATAGTAATGTATTCAATAGTTATTTAATTATTTTTGGCATCCAGCTGCGGATAACTGAATCAGAGGATACTGAATCAGCAGATAATGGGGTACTATTGTACACACATATTATTTATAGCATCATATGTTTTAAAAGGCACTTTATTTCTTCTGAGGAGCAGAACAATTAGAGGACAATCTTGTGGGTGAAGAACAGGGAAGATCTTCATTGAAAATATCTGCTCAAGTTCCCTTTACTATAAGAGGTCAAATTATGTGAATTTCCGATCAGCAGGGCTTAAATCACTAAATCTAAGTTGATACCATTAGAGCTCCATCATGCCCAAGTTTCTTCTCTTCTACTGCTGTGGTTCATACATGTACACTTGTGCATAAAATAGTATGGATGATGTGCAAGGATGTATCAGTTGAGGGACCTGAAAGAAGCATTATCCAATTTATTTTATTTTGAATATTTTACCCCATCTTTCTCCTTGGAGAAGGACCCAAGGTGGCTTACAATAATGAGGGACAATATACAGCCCAGAACATTTAAGACATATTCAAGTTAAGAACAGGGATTTAGAATAGGCATCTTAGAATATTAAAAGGTAACATTAAAGCTACTAGGTCATGTGTCATAGTGGCCAGAGCAGGTTTTTAAGAAACAGACATAACTGGAGTGCTAGTTTTAATTTTGTAAATGCACTCCTGGCCACAGCTGTGACCTGGGCATCTAGGCTCAAGGTTGAGTCCAGGAGCACCCCAAAGCTATGCACCTCATTTTTCAATTGGGGGATAATCCCATCCAGTACATGTTGTATCCCTATCCATTGATCTCCCATTTGACTGGCCAGAAGCACCTCTGTCTTGTCTATGTTCCACATTGTCTATGTCTACATTGTCTTGTCTATGTTCCACATCAAATATGTTCCACATTCAAGATGTTGTTTCAGAAAAACTGCTTGTTTCAACAGCATGCAGCAAAACTATAGAATTGTAATGGAACAAAGAAATCTACTTTTCCAGTGAAATGTCAGTATACAAGGAGGTTTATGATTACCTGGCAACATTCTGGGATGGTATGAGGTCTCCTGCTTTGGGCAGGGTGTTGTACTAGAAGACCTACACAATCAATGTAGATTTGCTCATTAATGGTTCTAGTTTTAACCTAATAATGAGGATTTTAAAACTTAATAGCATCCTCTTCAGAAGATGTTGCACAATAACTGTTGTAAGATGCCATCAAAATATATTTGACTTCAGTTTATTTATTTATTTATTTATTTATTTATTTATTTATTTATTTATTTATT
>JAHTLZ010000025.1:210958-231894 GCA_023846285.1 Phrynocephalus versicolor | reverse complement strand
ATCTATCTATCTATCTATCTATCTATCTATCTATCTATCTATCTATCTATCTATCTATCTATCTATCTATCTATCTATCTATCTATCTATCTATCTATCTATGCCAGGGCTACAGGAACCCCTGATACAATGTTGGACTTCTGCATTTGGAAGATGGTTGAGGGATGGAGCAGGAGAGGGTGGTGGCCCAAGATCATAGGCCACCCATAACATCAGATATCTTAGCCAAGTTTAGTCAGGTATGGACCACTATCCATAGGGATATTTATGAGGTTGCTGTCTTCTAGACCGTAATGCGGGTAGTATTTTTTAAGCATTAAGGGTCAATGAGTAGGTGACCTCTGGAAAATGGGATAATACCTGAGTATAGGAACTGGCAAACTACTCCATTATTCATGCCAAGAAAACTCCATGGATATGGAGTCACGAAGAGTCAGTCACGACTGTAACGACAAAACACACACACACACACCCTTGTAATGGATGGCTGTGGTCTTAAATGGAACACTTTAAGTCAAGGTAGCATTCATATCCACATTTGTAAATCTAACATGGATCAAATAGGGGAAATGAGCAGATATTTTTCTAGAATGCTGCTCCATTGAGGTGACATGCCTTGGTAGGGCAATGTGGAGACATCTTGATTTGAGTGGAGAATGAAAAAGTTACGATTTTTTCAAGATGATGGTTCCTCACTAACTAAATATGAGCTCTGGAAGTTGACGGCTGAGGCACTTCAGCAGGTGGGCATGGGAGGGTGCAGTTTTGGGACATAACCTTTTTGTATAGGAGCAGCCTCAATGGCAGCCATGCTGGGTTATGATTCAGAAGCCATAAAGAAGATGGGATGGTGGTCACCCCAGATATACAGTTTATATGTGCCCAATGCCACTGTTGTAGAATGGTATCTGGCCATGTTATTTCCTCTCTCTCTTTTTTAAAAGACCTGAATATCACAGGACATGGGTGATGCTTCTAATGATCTGGCTACAGTTTTATATATTGGGCAGCAAGGTATGCTGGCGGGTCAGCTTGGGGATGGAAACTAGGCTTTGGTGTTTCTGCATTCCTGGAATTGGGAGGACAGAAAGTTTTGGATGAGTTTTTGTCAACAGCATCTGAAGGTGCTCCATTGAAAGTCAGATCAAGATACAGGAATGCAGCCAGTGTAGAATGTGGTTACACTCCCAATAAAAACACAGGTGCACAACTTGGGGATGCTTCTGGATTCATCCATGAACCTGGATGCCCTGTTCTTGATGTGGCCAGGAATGCATTTGCACAATTAAAACTAGCATGATAGCTCTGTCCATTCCTAGAGAGGTCTGGTGACAGACACCCTACTTACATCTTGGTTGGATTACTGTAAAACACACTATGTGGGGATAATCTGAAAACTGTTCAGACACTTTAACAGGTCCAAAATGTAGCAGCAAGATTACTAGCTGAGACTGGTCATATTCCTGCTTCTAATCTTTAAATCCCTAAACAGCTTGGACCATAGTTTTCTCAAGGAACATTTCTCCTTCTATAAACCTTCTCAGGCATTAATATCTCCAAGAGAGGCCTTTCTCTTGGTCATACCACTTTCATGGGTAGAGATGGGCACAAAATGAAAAAAATTCATTCTGTTTTTCATTATTTGTTTCATTACGTAACAAAACAAATAATAAAAATTGTAATGAAATTGGAACGAACAGAACAGAACCACAAAAATTAGGTTCATTACATTTCATTTTCGTTAATGGCAACACGCAATGAAATGAGCTATTTTTAAATGTTAAAAAACGTCCTGAATATCCGTAAAAAACCAGCGATAATTATTTATTCTGCCTGATAATACCTATCAGGGGGGTTGGGGTCCTTAAAAAGTGCATTTATGTCTTTTCTCAGATCACTGTATTTTTTTCCTTTAAGGGGAGTTAGGGGACATCAACCCAAAATGGCTCCCAGATACCTAATATTGATTTCTTGGGTATTAAAACACCCTGGACACCTGTAAAAACACAGCGATAATTATTTGAAATTATTACCTACCAGGGGGATGGGGTCCTTAAAATGTTTGTTTTTGTCTTTCTTCCATCGCAATGTATTTTTTCTTTTCCCTTTAAGGATGACACAAAATGGATCCCAGCCACAAGATGGATGCAAGCCATGTGATGGGATCATGTAAATTCTTGGACAATTTCAACCAATTGCATGCCCAGGTTGCAGACTGGGTAGGTGTGGCAGCCACAGAGGGCATAAAAGCTCTGGCAGCCCCCGTCCTCCTTGCTGTCTGCGGTGGGAGTTAGGGTGGGATTGCTTTCTCTGTGACTCATTACTTTACGCAAGCCAGGTAGGTGTGTGTCTCTGTGTTCCTGCTGGCTGCAGCCTGGCTCTTAGGGGAGAGAAAGAAGAGATTTCTCTTGCAGCTTCCCTGTGTGCATGCATACCTCTCGGTGAGTACCCTCCCCTGCCCCGCAGTGCAGTAACTCTGCGGCTGCCTTACACCCTGGGCAACACCCGCTGCTGCCTTTGCAGCCTCCCTGCGTACCTAGTCTCTACTGTGTCTTTGCCAGCATATTTTTGTAGTGTTTTCTGGGGCCTTGGGGGACACCCACACGCAGAAATGCTTTAAATCATGCAAAAAGCAGGTAAAAACGAAGAATGAAAAATGAAAAAAACAAAACTTTTTTTTTCAAAAATTTCACAAAAAAACGAAAATGAATCGAAACGGACCCACAATGAAAAACGAAAAACTGAAACGTCATTTTTTCAATTCGTGCCCATCTCTATTCATGGGTATATTTGGTGGGGACATGGCGGAGGGCAAGCTTTCCATTGTGCCCTACTGCCTTGAATATGTTTTCAGTGCTGCTGTTGTTTATCTTTTTAAAAATGTGCTTTGTCCTTGAACCTTTTTAGCTTTTTATACTTTCTGTTTGAGCTTTAAATGTTGTCTTTTAATTGTTCTAAGCAGCCCTATAGACTTGTTAAGGAGAAAGGCAGAGTGAAAATAATTTTAAAAAATACAATAGTTGTTGTCTTATTTATAAATGAATTGAAAATATTTGTCAAGCAGGAGATACAGACAGAAAGGGTTTCTGTGATGACCTGATGCTTTCACTACTCCCCACATCTTCTATTAGCCTTCTTCACTATGGTTTTACATTTCATTTAGGAGAGAGAGAATGTGAAAGAAGAGTTCCCCAAAGGGCTTTCTTGTAAATAATGGACCACATACATTGACTTCTTTAACTCCATTTTAGATTGAGCAATTCCTCTGAGATCAGTACAGAACATAATGGGCTTCCTACAAATCAAACAGTTAGGTCACCAGCTGCTGGGTAAAGTAGTATGTAACTGTTTAGGGGGTAAAACAGGCCCAGTTTTAAAGAATTGCATTAGCACATATCTCTTGGGCTGTTAAGTCTGGAGGCTGCCACGTCTGTTACTCACTGGCAATTCTGCCAGCAAAAAGCACACAATTGCAACAAAATGACCACAATAGCTTCCAAATCACACAAAATCTTCTTCTTCTCAGACATGGGTGACTCTATGAATTCTGATGATGTTCCACTTCTCACTTTTGCTGCACAATTTCTACTGCCTCTCTTCCACTTCAGTTTGCATTTACCCCCCCCCCAAAAAAAGTATGATTATGCACAATAAACATATGCTTATATGAGTTGAGATCAATGCAAACTTGACTTTGCAAATGGATGCATGTGCACCCACCCACCTGTGCACACATCCACCCATTCATACACTTTGTTATGTGCGGTGAAATTTTTTCCGACTTAGGTAGCCTTAATTCCGGTTTAATGAAATGCTCAAATAATGTTTTACCATGGAGATGCATCCATCATAGTCAATGAGTTTCCATTCCTGAGCGGGGCTCTTTAACCCAGATCTCAACAAACCATTAATTAATGATGAAGGAGGAGCACCACAAATGTGATTGAACAGATGGACTTTTGAAACCAGCTATGCACTCAGAGCCCATACACAATTGGATAAATTTACTGGTCTGCTTGGTCACAAACAGAGGCAAGAAGAAACATGTTCATTTCAAATAAAGGCCAAATGGGAAGTTGCATGTGTGCATGGCCTTTGCCTCTTTATTTGAAGAACTGGGGTGTGATATCCAATCCACAGTTGCCTCACCTGTAGCTTTAAAACAACAACCCAAATGCAGCCTGCAGTTTTCCTGACATACAATTAAGAAAGATGTGCCTGGCAAAATCCATGTGGCCATGAACATTTGGACTTTAAATTCTTCACACTGCAATGTGCCTTGTGAACTGGATAGTCCGGGTCCATGAAAGCTCACAGATTGTATGATGATTTTTTTTCATCATCTGTAAAGTTATCACCTACCCATGGATTTGTTATTAGTTTCAATCTCATATGTGCTTCCTATATTTTTGTTGTCACCTTACTCTTATTCTTATACAGTGAACCCTCGTACAACGGAGGGTTTGCTTAACGAAAAAATCGTACAACGAAAAAAAAATCCGCCCCCCTCTCCCCCCTCAGGCTGCGCCCTGAGGGGGGGGACGGGGGACGGACGCCTGCCTACCTGGCTAGCTGCACCCCCGGGGGCTGGAATCCCCGGGGAAGGGAAGGAAGGAAGGAAGGAAGGAGAGGAGCCGAGGAACGGAGGAAGAGGCGAGTCCGGGTTCTTCGGCGGGGAGGGAGGGAGGGAGGGTGGTGGGGGCGGGGGGGCCGAGAGAGAAAAGGAAAAGGGAGGCCGGCGGGAATAGGCGGGTGGCTGGCGGGTCGTGTGTGTGTGTGTGTGTGTGTGTGTGTGTGTGTGTGTGAGAGAGAGAGAGAGAGAGAGAGAGAGAGAGAGAGAGAGAGAGAGAGAGAGAGTGTGTGTGTGTGTGTGAGAGAGAGAGAGAGAGAGAGAGAGAGAGACCCAAGCGACGGCGGTGGGTCGAACCCGGGAGTTCGCGGCGGCATTCTATCGCGGCGGCAGCGATAGGAGCCCTGTCGGGAAGGGGCCCGATCCACCACCACCACCACCACCACCCCTTCCTCCTCCTCCTCTCTCTCTCTCTCTTCTTCCTCCCCCCCACCCCACGGGGAGATCCGCCACCGCCACCGCCGCGATGAGCTTGCTGGGCGCGGCTCTGGGGCTGCTCCTCCTGCCGCCGCTCACTCTCGTGTGGCCGGGCCAAGCGCCCGCCACCCCCCCCGGCCGCCCAAGCCCCTCTTGCCCATCCAGCCTGGTGCCCGCGGACAGCCCTGCCCCCACGTGCTCCGCTTGGCCGTGGGCACCCCCGCCGGGGATCCGGACGAGCGGGCGGGCGGCCGGGCGCGCAACCCGACGGCTGCCTGCCGACCGCCTGCTTTTTGGGGCCGGCAGGTTGGGCGGGCGGTGGCGGGGGTGCCAACTGGGGCACTCGAAAGGGGGGAGGGACGGAGGGACGGAGACGCGGCAACGCCTGTGTGTGTGTGTGTGTGTGTGTGTGTGTAAGAGAGAGAGAGAGAGAGAGAGGCGGGAACGGGCCGGCGGGGCCTTTGGGAGCGCCGCCGCCGCCGCCGCCCGTGTGTGTGTGTGTGTGTGTGTGTGCGGTAGGAGTTCCCCCGACTGCGGGCTGTGCAAGCGGCGGTGGCGACGGCGGAGGCCACGAGAAGCAGCCCGCAGACCCGGTACGGGGTGGCGGCGGCGGCGGCGGCTCTTGGCTCCCGCTCCCAGCTCCTCCTTTTGCTGCTTCCCCCTTTTTTCCTCCCCTTGGGGTCCTTTGGCTCCGCCAGGCAGGCAGCCACCCCCCCAACCCCCCCCCCCACACGCCCGCCGCCCGCCTGCCCGGCGGTAGGGGAGAAGGAGGAGGAGGAGGAAAGAAAAGAGGGGGCGCGAGGTAATGGGGGGGCAGCGGTGGCTGCAGCTTCTGGGGCGAGGCGAGGAGGCCTTTTTCTGGGGGGGGGGAGGAAAGAGGCGACAAGACCGAGAGAGTTCGCGAGCGGCCGCGGCGGGGGAGATGTCTGGCGGCTTGGTATTTTAACCCGCCTGGTGCCTTTCCTCTCTCCTTCTCCTTCTCCTTCTCCTCCTTCTCCTTCTCCCCCCCTCCTCCTCGCCCCCATTTTGGTGTGTGTGTGTGTGTGTGTGTGAGAGAGAGAGAGAGAGAGAGAGAGAGTGAGAGAGTGAGAGAGAGAGGCTGGAATGGGAGGTGGCTTGCGGGGCCTTTAGGAATGCATTGGAACGGATTAAATCCACTTCCAATGCATTCCTATGGGAAATAATAATTTGCATAACGAAAAAATTGTATAACGTAATTTAATTGGGAACCAATTAATTACGTTATACAAGGTACCACTGTATTTATTATTTATTGTCCATTCATAAGTTTCTGTTTGATTGATTTTGTTTTATTATGCTTGATATTTGGATTTTGTATTGATTTCTTACGTTGTGAATGGCCCAGAGTTCCTCCTGGTAAGTTGGGCAGTCTACAAATATAAATATAAATATAAATATAAATATTGATATTAATATTAATATTAATATTAATAAAGAAGAAAAACCATGTTTTCCTATGAAAAATATTGAGATATCTGAAAACATTTTAATTTAAAAAAAAAAAAAACTGGAATACCATATTAACCCAGCTGTAACAGAAGGAAGAAAAAAATGAAACTATATTTTCAAATAGTAGAATAAACACAAAGATGTGAAAACCTTAAATTGATTTTGAAAAGGGTTTCCCTTGAAGAATTAAAACAAGAGTGAAACAGGAAACTTCCCTTCGTCACTGCTGCCAGTAAAGAGTGTACATTAAAAGATGGTCAAAGTATTCAAATCTAATTAATATATATTTTACTAGTGCCTTCATCTGCTGGATCAATTTCCCTTGAAGAGAGCAATCATTGTGGAAGTCAATGAAAGAAGGTTTATAAAATTAGGGGAAACAGCAAATGTGCTAATATTTAAGTAAATATGTCTAGTACATTCACAAGTGGATTGTGAGTCACTGCATTATTTCTAGTTGGATTAACAAAGATGGTGACAGTGAGATGTATAAGTGTGTGTGTGTGTGTGTGTGTGTGTGTGTGTGTGTGCATACGTGCGTGCATGTGAGGGGGGCACACTGCCTGACACGTAAGTCTGCAAACTTCCACCCTCCTCACTCTCTATTCATGCAAAATCATGGAATTTTTACAATGGATGAATGAAAGGTTACAAAAAAGAGCAGAACACAAATTAACATGAAGGAAACCCAACATCTCCATGTACCTCTCTTTCATAAACATCAGTCATTTTTCAAAACTAGGCTCTCTTTCACTTTGTTGTGTTGAGTTTTGAACAGGGATGGGCAATTCATTTCAGAACCGGCATGTTCCGAAACAACCCATGTGGTGGAGGGATCGCGCTCTTTAAACTCGTTTCCAGCCTCTCGAAACTAGCACCAGCTGCTTGGTGCTTGCTTCTGGAGGCTGGAAACGAGTTTAAAGAGCTCGCTCTTCCCTCCACCCCTACTTCTTCCAGGCACGCTGTCATCCCCCATGGGGAAGATCCCTTTAAAGAGACCCCCGGTCCTGCCTCCTCATGTGGAGGCGCAAACAGTAGTCTCTTCTTCCCCACAGCAGATGACAGTGCCAGGGAAGATCCCTCCGCACAGGGAGGGGACCATCTCTCGACCACCCTTGCTGTGCGAGGATGACAGCCACCCGGCTGTCATCCTCCTGTGGTGGAGATCCCTTTACAAAGAGCCCTTGTCTCGCCTCTGCATGCAGAGATGAGGCCGGGGCCCTCTGTAGACCTTTCTCTGCCGTGGATGGGTGAAAGCCGGCCTGGCTGTCACCCGCCCATGTTGGAGATCCCTTTAAAGAGAGCCCCGTCCCACCTCTGCACA
The DNA here is from genome assembly GCA_023846285.1 of Phrynocephalus versicolor. Lineage (NCBI taxonomy): Eukaryota > Metazoa > Chordata > Lepidosauria > Squamata > Agamidae > Phrynocephalus > Phrynocephalus versicolor. The sequence continues at coordinate 224,053 of JAHTLZ010000025.1, read as the reverse complement.
CGGAGATGAGACCAGGGCTCTCTCTCGACACAGTTCTCCCCTGCCAGTGGAGATCCTTTTACAGATTCCCAGCCTCTGGCTCTGTGGCCAGATATTTAAGCCACTGGCCTATGCAGCCATCTTAAATTGCTTAAAACATATACATTTATTTAAGACTCTAACCAGTTTAAAACATGTAAGGCAATTAAGTCCCTTAAAACCATTTAAACCTCTTAAAACTGTACACATTGCAAAAGTATCTTCACAACCTTCTCAAGCCAAGATTATTCAACTCCAAAGGCCCCCGTGTTTGTTGCTAAAAGAACTTCTCCTAGTCAGGCATGTCCAAACTTCAGCCCTCCTGATGTTTTGGACCACAACTCCCAGAATTGTAAGCCTGTACTTCCAATGGCAAAGGACTGTGAGAATTGTGGTCCAAAACATCTAGAGGGCCAAAGTTTGGGCATGCCTGTCCTAGATGTAGCCTTTGGCACAGCGGCAACCAAGCTTTGATGTTTCTTTCAAAAGGGAGTAGGGAATAACTCTCTGAAGCCAATATCAAACAAAAGAAAAGAAAACTGGACTCAGAAGGTAATAAATTGGTCACTGATGCAGAATGATTCACAAGATTTGTGTATTTACATCCCAGCTGTGGTGTCAGAGCCTTATCCCCTGTTGATAAAGCAACATATGGCAGGGTCTCAACCTGCGAAAGTGAAAATTGGGTGAAAGAGAAAAAGTAGAACAGGGAGAAGGAGAGTTCTTATTAACACCACCCCGATGGATCGCAGTCATGTTTGCCAACAATCAAAGCTGGCTTCTGTTAAATCTTCCTAAAAAGGCTATAATTGCTGGTTTAGTGATGAAGTGGTAATGATAAATCACTTGCACAAGCTATATGGAATAAGGATGCCAGAGGGGGAAAATTGTTAAAAATACCTGTAGGAACTCTTCTGATCTGCACCCATGGATGCTAGCTAGCTGAAATGATCCATTCTCATTTGAGTGCCCTGCGCAAGACTTAAAGAAGGATACAATAACTAAAACATGGAATAATGGAACTGGAAGATATAAGTCTTTTTTTAAAAAAAAATTAAAAAAAAGCTTCATCCCATCAATGTCTGCATAATTTGCATAAAATGGATTATAAGTAAAGTGCCATCTAAGTTGTGCATCCTGGCACCCCCACAACACTGTACTGATCCCATGCAGTGGAGCCAGGGTTGCAAGCCATTTGTTTCTGGTTGTGGCTACAGCCCAAGTGAGAAGGAGATGAGCCTTCATCCAGCACTAGAGGAAACTATAAGAAAGGTTGATCATGAGGCTTTTTTCCCCTTTGAGACAGAAAGCATGTATCCATATAGCCACAAACTAAAAGGGATTAACTGATCATGAAAACAGATGCAGACAACCCAACCTGTGCATCACATTCATAAATAAACAAAAGTGGCCTTATTTAGGGCAACTTGCACAAGTGTGCAAATTGTGGAATGGTACAAAATGGCATTTTTTCTCAAAACAGTACTCTGTCCAGAGCCTGAACCTGATTGGAAGCACCAGGAAATTATTTGCCATCTTTGCCAGGGAAAAGAAGCATGTTGCACTGCATTGTCCCAATGTGCAAAAACAAGGTAAAGGTGGATTTCAAATCCCTACCTAGCTGTGAGGGATTTGTGAACGTGGAAAGAAGATACACATTTCATTCTTATCAGGGCTCTGTAAAGGAGCTGGCAAGACCTCATTATCACCAGGCTGTTGCTTTAAAATGTGAAGAAGAAAAATGACTGAAACTTTTTTCTCATGTTCATTTATCTTTGGAAACTTTGGTTTCAGACACTGGCATTCTGCCTTTAGGTGAGGAGACGTGGCTCCTGTAAACACAATCTAATCAGCGGAAGGAAACTTGCCGATTACCTTAAGTGATCTGGCACTTTTGGAATGACTTCTCCCAGCACTTTCTGACAGGTATCTTAGCAACTGTGTGAAAGAATGAATAGTGCTGATCTAACTCGCGTGTTAATTAATATCTGGAATAGTTGTGTGATGAGGGATGATTGGGATAATTGTTCTTTTGTGAGATTTGTCCAATTTTCACTTTGTGAAAAGCTTGTTTGTAGACATGAATAATCAGTGTTCACAACATTCACTGCAGATTTTGTGGGAAGGAAAGGTGATTGTAATTTGCCAGCATCACAGTACTGCAGCAACTCCCTGACTGTGTACTAGGGCACACTAGACTGCCACAAAGAACAACTTAGATTTTAGCCAAATGTTTGCCATGAATTAAAAACTTCTTTTAAAAAACAAGCCCTACTCAACAAGGTTTGATAGAGTCTTCTCTAAGATTCTTTTGTTGTGTGTTCTTAATACTTTCATCATCTCTCTTAAGCACCTGTTCAATGACTGAGGAAGGGCATTTCAAAAACACAAAGAATGCTGCTTTTCTTCTCCTTCTCCTTCTACTACTACTACTACTACTACTACTACTACTACTACCCCTGCATTTCATTTAAGTTTTTATGTTTTCATAAAGGCTTACTTCCATGTTATAAGACCCTTAATTTTTAGGCTAACAACCCTAGGGAAATATATCATCTTATAGATAGGAAAATATGGTAGTTTGCAATACTGCTATTTCTCTCTCCTCCCCCGACTGACAAGGAGCACAAAAAATATCTGCTGTACCTCTCACCCTCCATGCCTCTGTTTCTTATGATGGCAAGGACTGCTCCCCTGAGGTGGACAAGCTGACTAATTCTTTTTAACCTTACCTTTTGAAGTTCTAGTGTGATGCCTGAGGTGAAGGATGGCAGGTAGAAAAGAGAGTCTGAGGAACCCTGGCCCACACTTTTTAATGGTAGGTCTGGGTTGGTTCCCTCACTCAGCAAGCATTAGTAATGGATGTTTAAATCTGCTGCCACCTCTCCAGAAGCTGCTGTATCTTAAACCTTTCACATGCAAGGTGAGGGAATGCAGTCATCGAGCTGCCACCCTGGGGCTGCCTTGGAAAATGGGGGGGGGGGCAAGTGTGCTATTCTGTGGACTTAACGTGCCAGCCTCCCACTGTGCTGCTGGAAGATCATCTCCTAATTGACCCCATGTACAACTAAATAACAGGTACTTAAATTTACAAGCCAACAGGGTATGAATCATAGAATCATAGAATAGTGAAACTGGAAGGAGCCTATAAGGCCATCAAGTCCAACCCCCTGTTCCATGTAGGAATACAAATCAAAGGAGATCTGCCAGGTGGTTGACCAAATTTCTCTTGAATGCCTCTAGTGTTGGAGTACCCACCACCTCTTGAGGTCATTGGTTCCTTTGCTGTATCACTCTAACCATCAGGAAGTTTTTCTTGATATCCAGCTGAAAGGTGGGTTCTCTTACCTTGAGCCCATTGGTGAGCATCTTATACCTATATGATCTATCATGAGCTTACTGAATTGCTGTTACAAACAATATAATGACTAGATTTGATCTGATGGCTTCTTGGATGTAAGAATGGCGGTGGTGAAGAGGAAAAGGAATGGGACTGTACAATGATAATGGAATGGTAATCTGAAGGACTGAGGTTGTTTAATAGAGCTGACAATTGGAACTGGGCTTGGCTCCAGCTATGCTGGTCTATTGCATTGGACTGATTAAGCTTACATTTTAACAATCATCTCGGTTCATATGTCACCAAGACAGATACTAAGAGATTTGCGAAATACTTCTGAAACTGCCTAGGTCATGTCTTAGTGGGAAGCATGCCAAGAGCAGCACAAGGAGAACTGATCAGCTGGAGTTTACTTCAAGACTGATGAAGTGCTGTTTATTATTTGAATGTACATGTATGTGATAGAATGAATTGTGGTAATGATTACATGTTACTTAGAAGAATAAAGGTCAGTATAACTGAGTCTGAGAAATGGAATATGAGTACAGTTTTATTTTTATAAAACTGAAACCAAAGCACAACACTTGTCCTTTGTTTATTTTTATTTGTTTATCTGTTTGTTTATTTTATTTTAATTAATAATCCTATTCCCCTCTTGCATTGCACTTTATTTATTCCTTACCTATTTACATTACTGCAGTGTTGCACTTTCCTGCACTTTATACTTAAGGAGGTTGTTCTAGGCTCCCAGTGAATTGAGCATGTGTAACATCCAAGTAATTATAGAAAGAGGAATATATGGTGTTGGCAAAGTAGTCAAAAAGTCCTGAGGGCAGATGTTTGCACCCCATCTGATTTTGAATTACGAAAATGTCTAGATATGAAGCGGCACGAGGAATTGATAAACTTCATAATTCGAGGCATCTCTCTACTTTGTAATGTATATGTTTATTTTTTCTTTGTTCTTTGACATTATTTATTTGGTTTGTTGATGATGATGATTATTTTATTTTTTGTTGTGAATGCCCAAAGTGGCCTAAGTAGCCAAATGGGCAGTATAACAAACAAACAAATAAACAAACAAATAGGAGGACTAATGTAGTACCATGGTTGGTACAGATTGATTTTTTTTCATTTCTTGAACTACAAATCTCAAAATCAGGTATAACTCCCAAAGTGGGGAAATATTCAATTTGTATTCCAACAAATAATAATTAAAAAGCCCACTTCTGTTGATTAAAGAGGTTGACTGACACAGAAACATTTAAAATTAAGTCCTCACTGAATCCAAATTGACTTGGTTCACTCCCTGTCTCAGTTTTATCTACCAGACAGGGTTGTGAGGCAGTCGGATGAAGAAAAACATAGCCATGTACTCTTTCTTGAGCTCAATATTGAAAAGGCAGGATCAGAAGTAACAGAATGAGTAAATATTAGTGAAATTGTGTCATAAAGCCATACAGTAAATCTGATCTGCTTGACCCATGCAAATATACCTTATATGAGAAGAGGTCAGGAAGCATTGGTGACTGAGTATGTATTGTGTGAATTAGGAAAACCACTCAGCCTTTGAACTGCTGGTGCACCAGGAGGCATAAAAGGGTTTCTTAAAAAATGAAAGGCTTATATGAACCCTACAACATTTTTTGTCTGCTGCAACTCTGTTTGACTCCTGCTCTTTTTCTCCTCCCTGTTGGTGATTTTATTGAAATGGGAGAAGTTTGCCGGAACATGCCCTTCCTCAAACACATGAGGGGTGTGCTTTCCCTGAACAAAGGCAGCTCTTGTTCTTCTGCTCTTTAAAGTAGAACTATAGGGAAATGCCTTTAGACTCTCTCCATGTTACTGGGTGTGACAGAGCCCGCATTCTACATGTGAGACGTGCCCTTGCCAGTAATCGTATTAAAACAGCTCACCTCAATACCCACTGCCAGCCAGATCACACCAAAATGTTGAGACAAAATGCTTTCCTTTTGCATGATTTCAAACAACATTGTAAGGACACTCTGACAGGCTGCATGGAGCGTGTCAGCCAACATTATAATGCCATTATACAAAACAATAGTAAGGCTGCACCTGGAGTATTGTGTACAATTCTGGTCACCGCATCTCAAGAAAGACATAGTGGAACTGGAAAAGGTGCAAAAGGGAGCAACTAAAATGCTTACTGGGCTGGGGGACCTCCCTTATCAGGAAAGTAAAAAGGCGCCTGAGGGAGGATATGATTGAGATGTACAAAATAATGCAGGGCATGAGTAAAGTGGATAGAGGGAAGCTCTGCTCCCTCTCTCAAAATACCAGAACTAGGGGACATCCACTCAAATTGTGGGCTGGGAGAGTAAGAACAGACACAAGAAAATATTTTTTCACCCAGCACGTTGTTAGTCTTTGGAACTCCCTGCCACAGGATGTGGTGATGCCATTTGGCCTTGATGCCTTCAAAAGGGAATTGGACAGATTCCTGGAGGAAAAGTCCATCACAGGTTACAAACCATGATGGAGATGTGTAATCTCCAGGCTTAAAACTGGGGTACTTCAAGGGCCAGATGCAGGGGAGTGGTATCAGGAGATAGCTATCTAGTCTCGTGCACTCCCAGACACATCTGGTGCAGCCACTGTGTGATACAGGAAGCTGGACTAGATGGGCCTTTGGCCTGATCCAGCATGGTTCTTCTTATGTTCTTATGACTTCCACATATTGATAGTACAACAGGAGAGGACTGCTCCAGGTCCCCCACATGAGATAGGGATCTGGTTAGGCAAGTGTTCAACTCGTGTGGACAAAATTTATGGTGAGTGGAAGATCTCTGTTTTTAGAGCATCATCCGGTACATGTAAGAGGGTGATAAGAGTGATGAGGAACATTAGCAGTCTCTATTTCTTCCATGTTGTATCATGACTGCATAAGCTTGGAATCATACTAGACGTGGGGAGCGTCAAGCTCACATTTGGGCTCACCCCCGGAGGCTTCTGGACACTGCGAGGTTCATGGAGGCCTTTGGGGAGATTTCTGGCGGCCTGGCAGATGACCCGGTCGATGCCCTGGTGGATAGGTGGTATGAGGGGACCGCCGGGGCGGTCGACCGGATCGCCCCCAAGAGCCTCCTGCGTTGCGGAGACCGCTCCTCTCCGTGGTATACGGCTGAGCTGCAGTCGATGAAGCAAGAACGCAGGAGGCTAGAGAGCATATGGAGGGCCAGTCAGACGGCAGAGAATAGGGCTGCACTTAAGCAGCTGACTGGCCGCTATCTTCGTGCGATCAGGGATGCTAGAAGATCTTTTGTCTCCCTGAGAATTGGCGAGGCCTCGAACCGCCAGGCAGAGCTGTTCCGGGTGGTTCGAGACCTCTCCAATCCCAGTCAGCTGGGGCCTCCTCCTAGTGATTTCACTAGTGAGCAATTTGCAGCCCATTTTAGATCTAAAATAGAGGCCATCCGTTCCGACTTGCCCCCCAGTTGCTCTAGTCCACCCCCTGATGTCCCTGGGGCCTCACCCCTCCATCCTTCTTCCTTGGATGAGTTTGGACCGGTGTCTTCAGCAGAGGCCTCCAGAGTTATGGCTTGTTGCCGGCCGGCGGCCACCCCCTTTGACCCTTGCCCAGCTTGGCTAATTAAATCTGCCGAAGGGAACATGCCCGAGTGGGATTCCGCCATCGCCACGGCCTCTTTCGGGGAGGGTTGTTTCCCTGCCCACTTGAAGGAGACCGTGGTGAAACCCATTCTCAAAAAACCTGGCTTGGCATCGGACGATTTATCGAACTATCGCCCGATTGCCATTGTTCCCTTCCTGGGCAAGGTAGTCGAGAGGGTGGCTGCTGTCAGGCTGCAATCGTACCTGGAGGTAAATCGTATCCTGGATCCCTTCCAGTCTGGTTTCAGACCCCTTCGTGGGACTGAGACTGCCCTGGTCGCTCTGCAGGATGACCTCCTCAGGGAGGCCGACAGGGGGTGCTCCTCCCTGCTGGTTCTCCTTGATCTGTCAGCTGCCTTTGATACCGTCGACCATGGTAACCTGCTGGTCCGGCTGGCCGAGGCAGGAATTGGGGGCCAGGCTTTGGCCTGGCTTCGTTCCTCCTTTGGTGGCCGGACTCAGCGGGTTCAGCTGGGTGATGATTTGTCGGCTCCTTGGACCCTCCCATGCTGTTCAATGTTTATATGAGGCCACTGGCGGAGGTCATCAGGGGATATGGAGTTTGCTGTCATCAGTACGCTGATGACACGCAGCTCTATATCTCCTTTTCGTCATCTGCAGAGGAGGTAGTTCGCTCCCTCGATCTGTGCCTGGAGGCAGTCATGGAATGGACCAGAGATAACCGGCTCAAGCTTAATCCGGAGACAACGGAGGTTCTGTTCTTCGGGGCGCCCTCTTCTGGGTACAATGGCCCCCTCCCTAAGCTGGGGGGATGTTTCCCTCCAGCCTACGGACAGGGCCAGGAATCTGGGCATGGTCCTGGACTCAGCCCTCTCCCTGGAAGCCCAGGTGATGGCTGTTTCCAGGGCTGCTTTTTTCCATCTCCGCAGGATCACCCAGATCTGCCAGTACCTTGATGAGTCCTCCCTGAGGACAGTTGTGCAGGCTCTGGTGATATCGAGGATTGACTACTGCAGTGCCCTCTATGTGGGGTTGCCCTTGACCCTGGTCCGGAGGCTACATGCAGCGGCCAGGCTGGTGGTGGGTGCTCGCAGATACGACCGCATCACCCCAGTCCTGGCCCGCTTGCACTGGCTGCCTGTTGTCCTCCTGATTAGGTTCAAGGTCCTGGTTTTGACTTTCAAAGCCCTCCACGGCCTGGGACCTGAGTATCTGGCGGAGCGCATCTCCCAGAGATCAACTGGGGTCAGACCCACGAGACTGGCACAGGTGCACTCACTGAGGGTGGCCACACCCAGAGAGGCGCGGAAATCGCATACGCATGACCGTGCCTTCTCTGTGGTGGGCCCTATGTATTGGAATCATCTCCCCAGTGAGCTGCGCCTAATAGAGTCCCTGCCCACCTTTAAGAAGGCCCTAAAGAACCATCTATTTAGGGAGGCGTTTGGCGACCTTTTGCTTTAAGTTTTTTTTTCTCCGCCATCTTTGCCTTCTTCACTGCCACCTCCTGTGTCTCTTGTCTTCCCTATTTAATTGTTCTTATTGGTTTTATTTTTCTGTTGTTAGCCGCCCAGAGTTCCCTCCCAGGAAGATGGGCGGGATATAAGCTTCACAAATAAATAAATAAATAAATAAATAATATATCATACTGTCTGTACAGTTGCACCCTTCCATTCTTTTACAAAGCCCTGGGCTCGTCCATACCCACCCATTAGTCCCCTTCATCATCTGTATTGGAATAACCACTATTAAGATGAGAAACTCTACCGTCCAAAGAAAATTGTCTCCCCCTCCCCCAAGAAATTCTTGCTAGGCATTACATTGCTTTTATATTTCATGGTAGCAGCACCATTGCCTGAACACCTCCCCATTCCATTGTCACTTTATGGATTTTTTAAAAATGATGCGTCTGCAAAGGAAAGGTTGCTACTCATTTGCAGGCTCTCTGGGTGTACATGAGCACTGATTTCCCAGGGTTCTTGCTGCTGTGCAGCGTCTATAAATGAGCAGTCGCTTCTCCTCTGCATATGCTGCTAACATGGAGAAAGCAACAATAGCGATGGGAAGTGTTAGGCACATCTTGGTGTGATGGGCAGGGGGAGAAACCGGGGAAGGAGTGCATGAATAGGATTTGTCTTTGTCACACACACATACAGCCTCACATGCAGTTCAGTGACCTGACATTATTAGACAAAGTGAAATGAATAGCCCAAAGTTGGCAAAGAGGATCTCCAGTCCTGCAAATAAATTAACTGAGGCCAGGCAGAGTTACTGCTGAATTTGCAGCAATCATTTGCAAATGAAACCCGCTCTTCATTAGCATTTCCATGCTTGCATGCATAATTTATGACAATGGTTTGCAGCACCACGCACAGCTTTCATAAATTAGTGCTAATTTTGTTGTCACTGAAAACCCTGGTAAATTGTGAAACACAGAGCTAGTTTTGCATCCCAGGGTGCTGGGGATGACACAGAAACCCAAGTCTTGTTTGATTTCAAGCCAGATTCCGCTTTTAGGAGTGTTTTCCCCCCCCCCACTTTTCTTTTGAAAAAGGATATTAAAATGAATGGCCTTAATTCTTCATTATCTCCCATCTTTTCCTGTCATTTACATCTTTGCAGCCTGGAGGTTCTTGATTGTTGGATGCCTCTAGCACTGAACGTGACTTACATGTGAGAAGGGACGGCAGCACATCAAATGTTGAAAATGAGACCCTCCCCTCCCGTTTTTGTCACTGAAAATACAATGTATGATTCTAACTGCATTAAAAAGGAGAGGTCCGTGGTGGGCTAGGAAGTTTGTGGGTCATAAAGTTTGTTCATAGTGATGATGAAAGAAGGCCAGGTGTATGCTATAACCTATTTAGATCCCCCCCCTTACCCATTTGCACTAAAGTGGTGGTAAATAAATAAATAAATAAATAAATAAAATAAATTTTAGGGAGAAGATCTGGGACCTGCATGACTCTGAGCAGGAAAGCTGAACCGGTTTGAACTGCTCAAGTAAGCTCATCTTTGCATCCCAAAGAAAGTGATAAAGGTCTGCCAGAAATGAGGGCAAGCATCCAGTATTCATGTCTGTGAAGATTCTCAGTCATCCAGGAGGTTAAGTCATGGCAACTGGACTTCTTTTCTTGTGAGATCAAAATGTTTCACTACTTATCTGAGCAGCTTTGTCCGTGTAAGGAACATTGGTGCAGGTCCCCCAATTTATAGTTCACCTTCGTTTCATGACACCCTAGTGGCTTGGTATATGACCAGACGGGCAAGGAAGGACTCCGTAATCAGCAGCAATGTGACACTACAAGTTACATCATTGCCCCTTGCCAAAATATCATTACTGCAATAAGATTTTGCCCCAGATAATGCTTAATGGGGAACACAGGCTAGGAGAATAGCATTATGTTCTATTCTTTGTGGGATGCCTGCAGTCATCTGGTTACAAAATTAGGTATAGAATTCTGGACTAAATAGGCTTTGCTTTGATCATGCGTAGAGATGGGCACGACTTAGCAGTATTTTTGTTTTCGTTTTCATTTTTTCATTTTCGTTACGTAACGAAATGAAAATGAAAAACGGTTCAAAAATGGACTCAAAACGGAAACGAAACGACTAATTTTGAGCCAGTTTTCATTTTTCCTTACTGGAAAAGCACTCAATGGAGCTAAATGGGGAGAAACGAAAAAATTTTCGTTTTCGGTTTTCATTTTCGTTACGTAACGAAACGAAAACAAAATTTTTTGAAAATTAGCTCACGAAAACGGAAACGAAATGAAACGGACCCTAGCCGAAAACGAAAATGAAAACAAAAATTTTTTTCTGAGTCGTGCCCATCTCTAATCATGCGAAGTTCTTATGTTCTTATAGGATAAGGTGGACAACTTTCCTGAGTGACAGCCCATTTTACTACTTGAAGACACACAGGATACCAGAAGAACAGGTACCACAGAAATAGCAACAATGAAATCAGAAGTGGCTAGGTGTTCACTTTTAATTTTGAAAACCTGGAAGGTTATAGCGTTCAAGATCCCCCTGTGTTCTATTTAAAACGTTAATCATTGCTTCTGGTGGTGATTCCTGTAGCTGTATTTCACACACACACACATACACACACACACCTCTCTCTTTTTTGTCTGAAAATGAGGGAGCAGGGCCTTTTCTCCAGGTATGGAGATGGCTGCTTTCTTCAGACCACCGCTGTCCACGTGCAGTCAGTGATGACAGAGAGGAGAATGTCTAGCCCTCATTCTTCACATTCAGATATTTTCTGAACACCTAGATAGGGCTAGACTGTGACCTTTCTACTATATCTTAGAGAATGAATACAGGGACATTTAGCCTGCTATTTGGTCAGCTGCAAGAGTGGGCGGGTTTGCTCTTTAAAATAGTGATCAGTCAACACATCTTTGCTGGAGTGAACCATATGGCTTGCAGGGTAGTCTTATATGCAACTTTCTGCAATTACAGTGGACCCTCGTCTAACAAACGGTTTGTATAACATAAAATCTGTACAACATAAAAAATTTCGGAGATGGGGGAAATTTGCTTAACAGAATCGTCTAGGGGGCGAATGTGTACAACATAAAAATGGTCACGATTAGGGATTACTCTCTTTCCAATGCATTCCTATGGGAAATTTTTATAAAGGATCACATTAATTCCTTTATACAAGGTACCACTGTACTGAAAACAAAAGCTAACATTCCTGTCAATTGCCAATATCCTGAAGTGGTTTAAGAAGACATCCATTTCAGGATATTATCAAAGTTTCCTGGGCTCAATGGAGGGGCTGAAGAAGTGATTTTTTAAAAAAGTGTATATGTGTTGAACCACTTTAAATATGCCAATTGGGACACTTCTTCCTGGGAGTAGGTGGTGATAGGAGGGGACAATGAGTGAGCAAGTTAGCTTTGAGGTATGGGTTAGTGAAATGTAGACACACATTACAGATTTAGAAAATGCAAGTATTCAGTCTTCCTGTCATTTACACAGAGTGATTTGCTTACATATTCTGATGAAACCGATAGCTATCTCAGACACATTTCAAGGGAGAGATTAGTGGGAGAAGAGTTTTCAGCAGTTTGGAAAAATCTGTCTGGATGGAATCTAAACTAATTTCAATCAAGGGTGGGGGGCAGCCAAATACTTTGAGATCAGGAAGAAAGGTTAAATATTTAAAAGAATTTCCTTTGTTGGGAAAACAAAGTGGTATAATTTTCAGATATCTGATTCATTCATTTATTCATCTTGTCATTCATAGAGATAATTGATCCATTTTTATTTGCTGTCACACCCAGAAAAGAGTCTCCAAAGTTTTTATCATGCTGTCAACAAATTCATATGGATATTGGAATGTAACAGCAGCATATAGAAAAGTCAGTGAGGAGACTGCAATTGGTAGATACGTAGATGGCTTGCCTAAAAGCTATCCAAATTATCCCCAAAGGTGCCTCACATTTAGGTGTTTGTGACATATCTGTAAGATGAGTAGAATTCTCACAATGGATATTTATGGCATTTGTAGTCCGAAAAATAAAAAATAAAAAACCTTATCCCAGCCAAAGCACAAAACCAAATAAATATGAAACAAATAGATGTTGTGAGTTTTGGGGCTGCCCAAAAAACTGACAGCAACTATCAGATCCCAGCCATGAAAGCCTTCGAGAATACATGAAATGAATATTAGAATAAGTCCCAAATATTTTTTGATAAAAGAACCAGTGATAGTTATACAATGGAGGCAAGGGATAAGCAAGGAACATGTTGCTGTGCTGAGCTTCCCAGACTGGCTGTTGGTCAGAGATGGTTTGCATTTTTGAATTTAAATATTTGCAGATGGTTGTAGATATATCTAAAAAAAAATAACATGTTGATTTGAACATTTAACAGTCTTTTGAACTTTAATTAAAAGAGGAGCTTAATACAAGGATGTTATATCATATATAGCAAATGCTTTCATATAATTATTGGGGGGGGGAGAGTTGCTTTCAAAAATTGCTTTCAAAAAGTCAGATTGCTTTCAAGATACAATAGAACTATTTTATAAAACCCCTGTTCATTCGTTCGTTCGTTCGTTCGTTCATTAGTTCATTCGTTCATTCATTCATTCATTCATTCATTCATTCATTCATTCATTCATTCATTCA
>JAHTLZ010000025.1:188301-204893 GCA_023846285.1 Phrynocephalus versicolor | reverse complement strand
CTGACATTTCCCCAGAGAATATAGGGCTGAGAAAATTATGATGACTGACAAACAAATGTGCACCAGACATGGGATGCAAACCTCTAGTTAATAGGAACAAATGGTAGGGCAAATTCATCACGACTAACTTAATTCTCAGTTCAGTTTGTATACCCTAAGTATGACTACTTCAAGGACCCGATGATAAAGACAAACAGGAATGTGGTTTAAGGCAGTGTACCTTGGTGGTTGTGGTGGGGAATAACATTCATCAGTTGCACTATTTCAAAGCAACAAAGTATGGAAAGGGAAGCTGTCTCCATGAGAAAATACCACAACCCCTTTACCATGATGGTTGAACATGAGAAGCTAAATGTTGTTGGAAATGCATTTGCCTTGTGTCATATGCTGTCTGTATTTGATTGAGTGGGAGAGACTGTTCTGGACCGAGGTGATTGTCTGTCTACCTAGCACTAATCAATCATTACTTCCCGCTTTTGAAATTTTCTCTCTACCAAGTAGTCTATCCCTCTCTTTGATTGGTTTGTGGCAGTTGTTCATCATTATTGATCTGTGTTAGAGATGGGCACGAATCAAAAAAAGGCATTTCATTTGTCGTTTGGAGGGTCCGTTTCGGTTCGTTTCCGTTTTTCGTGAATTTTTGCCAAAAAATCATTTTTGTTTTCATTCGTTTTGTTACCATTTCGTTACCATTTATTTCAACTTTTGTGATTTTTTTAGGATTTTAAGCAATTCACTCATATTGCAGTAACGGAAATGAAACGCACAACAAAATTTCCGGTGTTTTTGTTCGTTTCGTTTCATTTTAGAGACAATTTTTTTGTCATTTCATTACATGACAAAACAAAAAAACAAAAACGGAAACAAAAATTGTTTGTTTCGTGCCCATCTCTAATCTGTGTATTTGGTTGATTGCTAGTATGTGTGCAGTAGAAAAAGCAATATACAGAACTCTATAAATTCAAGTAACTATAAGTAAAGAAACATTGCTATTCCTTTTTCTACAAGTGTCTCAGAACGAGTTATTGAAGTACCATTCAGGATTCTCATGAACAATAATGCTGGGAAAAGCTTAAGGCAACAGGGGAAAAGGAAGAAAAAATATGAGAGGGGTTAACTCCGTAAAGGACCTCACAGGCTTAATTTTACAAGATGTGAACAGGGTTGTTGAGGACAAAATATTTTGGAGGTCTTGGTTTCAAAGTCACAGTGAGTTGGAGGTGGCTTCATGGCAATGCAGAGAAAGGCTGAATACTCTTAACACAGAAGTTACGTTCAGAAATGTAGATTCAGAGGGGAAGAAATTTGAAGAATTAATATTTAAGTAATTTCTTAGATAAGAAATTAGACATTTCTAGAAAAAAATAATGCAGTTAATGATTACTTATGGGCAAAAGTCATCAAAAATATCTTGATCCATCATCCATCAAGGTATCCATCTCAAGTCATTGCAGACTAGCAGACATTCATTCTGTTTCCAGCCCATGCTGTCAACTGATATCCTTTTCCTCCAAGAAGACTACAGGGACCTAGTCAATTTTTATCCACTAGATCGTAATGATCTATATTACTGTTTCAAATGGAAGGCAAATTTAGAAGCATTATTAAAGATGTCTTTCATTTTCTAAAAAAAGAAATTATGCTTTGATCTTGTTTCCTGGGTTTCCTCCCCCCTTTAACCATCAAATGCATTACTACTACTCTTTCCGCCTCTGTTTTAAATATAGGAGGACTGGAATGATCCAACTCAGTTTGTTTCCAGTTATTAATGTTAACTTTATTTTAAAAATATCTAAAGAGCAGAAGAGATGTTTAGTTCTTTTGTCTTGAGTACTAATGCTACACCAATACTGATATCTTGGTAAAATATTTGTTATGATTTTGGCTTTCATGGCAGAATCACAACAGATTTTTCAACAGGGAACATTATACTACTGCAGGAAACATGGACAGCAGAAATGCCTCTTCTGAATGGCTATTATTCCTTTAACTGAGAGGCATCTGCTGGGAAAGGTCCGGAGGATTAATGGGTGGGCTGGTTATATTTGTTTCAACTACCTTAAAGGTAAAATGTGTTTTGAAACCACCCTTATCCCACCTGGCAATGGCCGTACTGATGAGCTGGGTGAACGGCAGCCTTCTTATAATAAATGCCTATCTTCCACCTAGAACAAAGAAATCCTCTATTGAAGAAAACTGGTCAGCCTTAGATAATTATATATCAGATCTGTTAGCTGGGTGTCCCGAAGCAGAAATCTTGTTGGCAGGTGATTTTAATGCCCGAGTTGGACCAAATGCACGCTCCGCGGGTGGCTTGTCCGACTGCGGAGCCGATTTGCCCCTCGTGAGAATGGCGAGGGGCGAGACAGGCCCTAGGAGTCCTGAGAGGGAGGGGGAGGAGCGCCCTATAAAGGGCGGCTCCTTCCCCCAAACACCAGTTAGTTTTCTTCCGGCGTCCGGGGAAGGAACACCCCCGAACGCCGGCTGCTTAGAGGGCGCCACGTGGCGGGCGCCATCTCGAGGGCCGCATCGGCGGCCAACCCCGCAGCGCGGCTCCGCTCCCTGGTTGGGGGCTGGCCGGAGCAGTTCACCTGGCCCGGACCGGCGGGAGAGGAGCCCAGCGGAGGAGTCTTCGGTGGGGCCCTGCCGGCTCCCTACCGACCCGCTGCTACTGCGCTACCGCGCGGCACAGCTGACGATTGGGGGAGCTTGGCTGCGCTCCCGCGGCTCGGTTTCGACAGCGCCTTGGCCCCTAGAGTGCCGGGGCCATGGCGGCGACCGGCCCCTGGCCTCTGCTGCTGCGCTGCCGCGCAGGACAGCTGATGGGTGGGGGAGCCCGGCCGCGCTCCCGCGTCTCCATTCCGGACATGCCTAAGATGGTGGACTGGGGGGAGCGGCACCGGCCCTCCCCCCCAGGGTGCGCGGGGGCGTTGAGCCCGGGCGGCACGCGACAGTGTCGGCTGCCGGGCTCCGGCCCCGCCCCTTGGGATCCATCGCCTCGGCGGGCGCCACGTGGATAGACCGCAGCGGCGGCGAACCCGGCGCGGCAAAGCCGCGCTCCCCAGCCTGGTAAAAGCGGAGGAGGCCAGAGGAGCCCGGGCCGGGGAGAGATCGAAGCGCGGCCGGAGGTGGAGCGGCAGCATCGCCGCGGAGAGGGACTGCGCGGCCGGACTACCCGGCCGCGGCCGGGCTATGGATTGGGGGGAGCGGCAGCGGCCCTCCCCCCCAGAGTGAGCAAGGCCGACCGGCGAACCACCCCCACCACCCTTATTTTCTCAGCACTCAACCCACCCCAGAGCGAGCGGGGCCGCGGAACTAGGCGGCGCGGCGGTAGAGCCGGCCGGGCGCCCGCTCATTCCATTCTCGACCGGGACGGGGCTGGTGACAGGGGGGCGGGGAGTCCACTGGGTCATGCCGGGGGGGATGCAATCGAGCCACGCCGGGGGAGGGGAGACGCCGGGCCAGCCTGGCGGGGCGCGCGGGTTGGCGGGCGGGCCCCTCACCCCTCCTCTGAACCACTGCAAGCCGCACCATGTGGGCGCAAGAGAGGATCCAGGCCCCGACTAGACCCCAGCCAGTAGCCTTTGGGGGAGGGTTGCCCGGGACCGATTGCCCAGGCAAGGAGGTCACGGCTGCTGGGTGGGAGGTTTCATTGGAGCCTACGGCCCCGGCCAACTGCTGGCCACCTGCGTTCCTGGGCTGGGCCTGAACAGGCATCCCTGGCGGGGGTGGGCCCACCAGGGGAGGTATAGGGGGAATCTCGTTGGCCTTGGGGTGGGCGAGTTTTTCTGCCCCCCCGTCGGTAGGCCCAAACTGAAGCAGCTGGGGGGCGGGCTGGCTCTGGGCCCCGGGGCAGCCTGCACCTCACTACTCATCCCTCAGCGGGGGCCACAGCCTACCAACCTAGGCGGCCGAGCCACCAGGGCCATACCAGCCTCAGCCGGGAGGGCCCATAGGCAAGGGACAGAGGACGAGCCACGCTGACCAGCCCAAAGGCCCATCTAGTCCAGCTTTTGGTGTCTCTCAGCGGCCCCACCAGAGGCGTTGGGAGCACATGAGTCTGGATCGTGGTCTCCTAATAACACTACCCTGCACCTGGCCCTCGAAGTACACTGGTTTTATGCCTGGAGATAACACATCTCCATCGTGGACTGTAACCTGGGAGAGTTTGTTCCTCCAGCCTGGCTGCGATAAGCACACCTGGTGGCAGGGAGTTCCACAGACTATCGACCCACTGAGACACATATCCATTGTGGATTGTGACCTGGGAGAGGCTTTGCCCCCAGCCCAGAGGCAATCACCGCATCCTGTGGCAGGGAGTTTCACGGACTAATAACACGCTTCGTAAAGAAGTAGTTTCTTACCAGAATGCATTCAATTACAAGCAAAGTGTGCATCTTATATGTCACCCATAGGAAGGACATCAGAAGAGCTGTGCCCGATCAGGCCAAGGGCTCATCCGGCCAGCTTCCGGTGTCTCACAAGTGGCCCCACCGGATGCCTATGGGAGCGCACGGGACTAGATGCCTGCCTCCGGCTGCCTCTCCCCTGCATCTGGCCCCTGGAGTACCCTGGTCTCTCCATCATGGTTTGAAATACCCTGGTTTGCAGGGCCCCGTGTTTCTCCATCAAGGAAGCACGGACAGCAGTGAGGCAGCCCTCAGCAGGGGTTGCAAGCGAAGAGCGATGCCCCCCCCCGTCACACAGGGTCGCTAGCCTTAGAGCATGGGAGGCGCCAAAGCGGTGGTGGGCACGGGAACCCAGCCAGGCCCAACCCTCAGGATAGGGGTGCGTCCCGCAGGTGCACGTCCGGGGGAACAGTGGGACGCCTTGATTCGCGCTACGTTGTCTCGTTTTACAGTGACTGAGCAGATGGAAGCAGCCACGGGACCGTCCGCGGGGGACAGTGAAGCCTCAGCCGAGACCGGCCCCAGAGGCCTGCAACGGAGACCACAGCTCTCTGTGAGTTGGCGTGCGCACCCGAAACTGCGCACAATGTCGTTTGGCTGTTGCCGGGGGGTGGTTTCCGGGCCGGGGTAGCCGCCCCGGCGCGGGGAGCAGCCCAGGTGCCGCCTGCCCAGCTACCAGCGACCAGGCTTCCTGGAGGCCAATCCCATCGTGGATGCCCGGATAGCGCCCCCACAGGTGGGGCGGAGACCAGTCCAACCAACGCCTGCCTGGGGTTGGGCCCCGTCAGCGCCAAACAACGCTGCCAGGATCCCCCCCCAATGGGGGCACCTGGCCTGTTGCCAGGCCGGTCGGTGATCGGCCGTATGGCTGGCGGAATGGCACCATGGCCGGGTAGGGTGCAGCCCCGGACTACCCCGGGGTGGCAGTGGCAGCCATGCCATGGGGCAACTGCGCCTCCCCGTTTGGGCATCGTTTGGCTGAGCCCACTAGGGAGAAAAGCTAGCGGGGGGCATTCATAGACGTACCCAGCTTACTCGATGGGGAGCTGGTTATCAAGGTCTTGGACGGGGAAGACCCACAAGGCGGGGAGTGTAGGCGCAGGAAATAGCCGCTCGCTCCTGGGCAATATAGCTGCCAGAATACCTGAATTTTATGTCTTTGACCTCGCAGGCCCACCTATGGGGGGGGCAGGCGATGCTTCAGTATATCGATATTATATACAGGCTGGCGGGGATTGTCCTGGCCATACTGGGCTTTCGTACGACAAGGAATTTCGTCGTAGGGTGGCCCTGGACCCCTACGCCATTGCAGGGGGCCGCTGCCACCAATTTGTTGCAGTTCAAGACCCCAGTTACGATAAGGGGGGGACGGGTACGACAGTAGCCACGCCTTACGGACGGGGCCGGCCAACGCACCCGCCCGCGCTACAGGCCAGCCGGGTTAGGTCCCGATGGTCTGCTGGGGTTGCAATGGCCAGGAAGGCTACAACAGGAAACCCTGCCGCGTTACACATGAGTGTTTCATTCGCGGTGCACATCACCCGGCAACCGGTTGCAGCAGCCCCCCCCCGGCAAGGATGGCCACGGAGGGGGGAGGGCCCAAAAAGTGGGAGGTATGGAGACCCCCCTGGTAAAGGGGCCCCGACCCGATTAGGCGGGAGGTGTTGCGGTGATGGGCGGCGGCGTACCCCGTTACAGCGGCAGCACATTTTCTGGGGCAGGACTTTTGAGTCGGGGTCCCGTATTCCATTAAGGAAGCCCACATACCGTGTTTAGCAAACAAACAGTAACCCGGGATATGGCGGGGGCGGAGGACAGCATCCCCAAGGAAGTTCGGGGGGGGGCATGTCTGCGGCCCCTTCTAGGAGCCACCAGTACCATATCTGCGGGTGTCCCCGATTGGCTTGGTAACGAAGGTAGCTTTAGGGGTGTTCAGGGTACCCCTTCATCCTCCCATCCCGGGGGAGTAGCCGTCCAGGCCGGGATATCGCATGAGCGTCACACGGTCAGGGGCACGTCCTTTGATGAGGTCACGTGCATGGTCCGCACCTGCGGTGGCGGTGGGGGTGGTGAAATGAGACATTAAGTCTGCCTCCTGTTCCCTACCCGTTCCCCGGAGGACTCCGAGCTGCTAGGGTCCCGTGGACAGGGTTCTCCCGTGGATGTTTGGCAGCCTGTGCCAGTTCGTGAGCTTCAGCTCACGCTGGGTCAATAAGGTGCGTTACCTGGACGCTCACCTGTCCTGCGTACACAAAGGCTCCGGTAGGGGCAGAGCCCGTTAGATCAGCTCCGCTCACCGGCCTGCGAGCCGGGGCCGCTCATTGGTCGAGGAAAAGAACGAAGGGCACCATTGGGTGCTCACCTTCCTGGGCGTAGGGAGTGACACCGGGTCCCAGGTGCGCAGACCCCCGCTGCCACGTTATCGCCCCTCGGGTGCGGCAAGACTGCGCCCGGGGCGGGGTGCACTGCCTTTAGGGACGCCCACAGCCTCGACTAACGTTCCCCCCGCCCACGGGGCACTTTCAGCGATTCTTGGTCTACCTGTATCCAGGGGCTGGCCCCGAGCTCCTGGAGGGGGTAGTGGGCCGCTGGCAGTGGCGGCCGTGGGCCATGATCGGTCCCCATTGGACAGCCGGGAGGTGGGCCTCTCAATCTTTGACAGATGCGTGCGGCTGTTGCCAGCACTTTAACGTGTTATTTTGTTTTCCCAGGATCGGAAGGCTGCCCATGGCAGGCGACAAGTAGTTTGGTGGGTCACAGCTATGTGTACCAGGCCGGGAACGGCGCACGTAGGATAGACGGGCAACCATGGAGTGGTGGGGAATGAGAGGAGCAGGGTGGCTGGAGTGCCCCGGAGTAGCTACAGCTGCAGCGGGGGACATGTAGACAGACATCCCCTTGACTCGCTCGGGGGGAAAGGATTTGACCAGGCAAACTGGCAAGTTTCTAATTCTCAAAGTTGGGCGACCTGGCGTACGAGACGGCCCGGTTCACGGCCTGCAGGGTGCTCTGGTTAATGACGATTCCACGCCAGATTGTGAGAGCAAACTGTGACCCACACAAAACGGAGCCACTCCTGGAGAGGGGTGAACTGAGAGGTTTGTCGGGCGGTCTGCCGGGATTGTGGGGCAGTGATGGGCCACCCGGAGATCAATGGGCGCAGGACGGAGCCATGTAGGCCGGAGGGTGTACACCTGACGGACATGGGCTCCGAGGGGTTCCTGC
The DNA here is from genome assembly GCA_023846285.1 of Phrynocephalus versicolor. NCBI lineage: Eukaryota > Metazoa > Chordata > Lepidosauria > Squamata > Agamidae > Phrynocephalus > Phrynocephalus versicolor. The sequence goes on along the minus strand of JAHTLZ010000025.1, from coordinate 197,259 downwards.
TGGAGTGGAGGAGGAGCCCGGCTATGGAAGTGGCTGTTTGGGTGACCAGGGCCATAGCAAGGCTAGGCCCTTGGCAGTGGCGGCTAAAAGCTGATGGAGGGCAGCGGTGAGCATAAAATTAACAGCTGGACACAAACCTCCTCATCCACAGCACTGCGGGCCAGGAGGTCTCGGTGCTGGGGTGGGGGAGAGGAAACGCCTCCCTGCCCTGGGAATCTCCCAGATGGGTGACAGAAGGGGCACGGAGGATTAAATAAATCGACTGGCCTGGTGGGTGCTGTCGGACGACTGCACCACCTGGGGGTTCGTGGCTTGCCCGGTGCTGCCCGGTTGGAGGGGTCCCGGGAGACCCCGGGGTTCCAACCAAGTTATGGATGCCTGGCCCCTCCTGTTGTTGTTGTTGATGTTTGGTTATATGTGTTAATAAAGTGTGGCCCATTTACCCCCAACACACTGTCTCGCCTGGTCATTTCGAGTGGGGGGGGCAATTATATATTTCTAGCAAAGAAATATAATCTGGTCTTAGAAGATCTATATGGGGAATCATATGGACTCCTCCCTACACGCGCATCTAAAGACCCAAAGGCGAACTATGCAGGTGCATGCCTTGCTAAGTTATCACGTAGGAGAGAGCTTCATATTCTTAATGGGGCATTCTATGGGCACTGCCCAGGTGAATATAATTTTATGGCAGGTAAGAGGGCTAGTTCTGTTGATTATATGCTTGTCTGCAGTGTATTACTACCTAGGATTAAAACATTTAAAATTCTGCCATTCTTGGAAGGGGATCATCTACCACTAAGCCTAAAAGTGTCTCTTCCTCTGAATCCAACACAACCAAAGGACCAGTATACTCCACAGCTAGAACTTATCGAAAAAAGGTTAAAATGGTCTAGCACCTGCAGTACCAAAGTAAAAGAAATGCTAACTCCAGAGAAATTGCAATATCATCTCTTGCTCTTTAGTAACTTAAGTCCAGAGCAAGACCCTCTTGTAAACTTCCAGGCTTTGACCCAGGAAGTAAACACCGTTTTAATTGTCCCTTCAGAGAACAAAGTATACCTTGCTTATAGGAACACAAAACCTTGGTTTGACCATGAATGTGTACAAGTTAAAAAAGAGCTTAACACCTTGTACCATCTGTCCCTGAACAAAGGTCAGGAGGAAAGACCTGAAATACATCTTCAGCTGCTAGCTCAAAAGAAATTATATAAAACCACCATTCAGAGGAAGAAAAAAGAGTATGTAAGGAACTTATGGGAGGAGCTAATCCAGTCAGCCAAACAAAAGAACTCAGCTCAGTTTTGGAAACTTATTAATGCAGGAAGGGCGAAGAATTCATCGCCACTAGATATGCATGTTCCAGCAAATAAATGGGCCACTTTTTTTCAAAATCTCTATGATGATTCTGTGCAAGGCACTCCTATAGGAGACCTAAGGAATTTGCCTATATGGTCCCCAGTCAGCCCAAGAGAGATAAAAGACCATATTGGCTGTCTAAAAATAGGAAAGGTGCCAGGATCGGATGGAATTCCACCTGAAGTCCTCAAAGAAAATGCTGATTGGTGGGCACATTATCTAGCAGAATTATTCACATTTATAGACCAATCTGGCCGGATCCCCAAGCAATGGGGGATGGCTATTGTGGTTCCAATTTATAAGAAAGGTGATAAGAAAGACCCAGTGAACTATAGACCCATCAGCCTTCTAAACATCATTAGTAAGCTATAGACAAGACATCTCTTAGAAAAACTAGAATTATGGCTTGAGCAAGAAGAATGCATTCCATTAGAACAAGCAGGCTTTAGAGGAGGAAGAGCAACAATGGAGCACTGTCTGATACTCCAACAATTAATTGAAAAATATGCCTCTAAAGGCCCAATCTCCCTATATGCTGCATTTATAGATCTGAAGGCCGCCTTTGATTCTATCTCAAGGCAGAGGTTATGGCAAAAACTAGGCTCTTCTAGCATTGATAAAAGACTTCTTTACCTTATCCAAGCCCTCCATCAGGAAACATACCTTAAAGTAAGATGTAACCCACAAGGCTTACTAACAAATTCTATCAAAACCTCCAAGGGAGTCAGGCAAGGCTGCCTGTTGGCCCCCACATTGTTCATCTATTATATAAGCAATATGGTGAAGCATATGGGTAACATAAAATTTCACCCACCAAAGCTTGCTTCACGGCACCTCCCAATACTGATTTATGCTGATGATACTGTTATTCTATCGAGGTCTCCAGTAGGTCTCCAAAGGGCCTTGGATAGCTTCACAGCCTATTGTGATAAAGAACACTTGACTATTAATTGTGATAAAACAAAAGTGATGGCCTTCGGCAGATGGCCAAAAATAAGATCTTGGCTAATAAAAAGGAAGAAAGTTGAGCAAGTGCATAAATTCACCTATCTGGGGGTGATCGTGCAAGAATCCGGGGCTAACAATGCACACTGTAATTGGAGAGCTGAGAAGGCTGAGCAGTCTGCTAATGCTATTGTGAGATTCTTCTGAACAAAGGGAGGTCTCTTTGTTCCAGCAGCATTAAGGCTGTACCAACATAAAGTTGTAGCTCAGCTCCTATATGGCACCTATACAGGGATATCTCTGGCTGATCTGGCTGTGTTAGAGAAGGTACAATCCAAGTTCTTCCGTTCTATCTTACAAGTCCCTCCAGCTGTTTCCAATGCTTTGATATGATTAGAATTGGGTCAAATGAAACTAGAAGCTAGAATACTTATTGCCTCTGTTTGTCAGTGGCTTAAGAGCTTCTCAGACCAAAAAGGCCTTCTCCCTTTTAGAGATGGGCACGACTTAGCGGTATTTCCGTTTCCGTTTCCGTTACTCGTTTCCGTTACTCTACGGAAACGGACACGGGAATTACTCCGCCAGACTTCGAGCTCGAACCGACGAACGAACAATTTGGTCTGATTTGTCGTGCTCGTTACTTGCATCGCGCGATCGCGCGCGATGCCAAGCGGCACAGAAAAAAAAAGTTTTTAAAAGTTAAAAAGCCCGGTTCCCGGCCAAAAAGCAGGCGGAAAAATGCCTGCCGTGCCTCAGGGCACCTACCAGAGGGGTGGTTTCTGGAGGTCCCCGCCCGGCCTCCCCCCCTCCTCCGTCCTGGGATGCTCTGGTGTGGTGGTGGGACTCGCCCGCCGCAAAAAGCCCAGTCTCGCCGCCGGCCGCCAAAGCGCAACCAAGCGGCACGGGCGGCACAGGAAAAAACTTTTTTAAACTCTCCCCCGGGTCTCCCCCCCACCCATTCCCGGGCCAAAAAGCAGGCGGAAAATGCCCGCTTGACTAAGGGCACTCACTCAGTAGGGCACCTACCGGAGGGGGGTTTCTGGTCTGGAGGGGGGGTGTCCCGGCTTCCCCCCCCCTCCGTCCTGGGCTGCTCTGGTCTGGTGGGACTCGCCGCAGGCTCGCAAAAAGCCCACTCTCGCCGAGACGCCGACGGCCGCCGCAAACACAAGCGGCACGGACGGCGCAGGAAAAAACTTTTCTAAACTCTCCCCCGGGTCCCTCCCCACCCATTCCCGGGCCAAAAAGCAGGCGGAAAATGCCCGCTTGACTAAGGGCACTCACTCAGTAGGGCACCTACCGGAGGGGGGGTTTCTGGTCTGGAGGGGGGTGTCCCGGCTTCCCCCGTCCTGGGCAGCCGGACTCGAGTCGCCTCGTCGGTCGTCGCCATGCCATGCGGTGCGGGCGGGGGATCGAAAATGGGGCGGCGAATGCAATATTGTTTTTGAAATCGTGCTCCAAAAACACACAAGCACAACAGAAACACGCGGAAATGTGAACTGCCAGATTTTTCACAGTAGCAGTGGTTTTTTTTCTTGCAACAAAATGTCTCTCCTCTCCTCCTGTGTCCTCCATTGATTTTATTTTATTTTATTTTTTTTTTACACCTGCGCAGTGCGCAATGATGGGCTGGCCCAGTGGCCTGGCCAGCCATGTGGGAGGGGACGACCATGCAAATTTTTGGAGCCATCTCACCAATCGCATGGCCACTTGGCCACTGAGACTTCTGGGATGTGCCAAAAAGCCCCCTAAAACTTGCCCTAGCCCCCTAACCCGCTAACCCTAATCCTTGACTCCTTACCCATACGTCACAGACTGTCTTCTTAGTGGGTCAGAGAGGCACCCAGAGGTGCAACCCACTAGCCCACCATAACCTTACCCGTCATTAGCCTAACCCTAGCCCTAACCCTAATCCACCTTAGCCCATAGCCAGATCGACTTGCATTGCACTACACACGCAAGTACGATTCCCTTCTTTGTGGGACATGGCAGGTGCGAGAGCCTTGTGTAGGGAAGGCATGATGCTATCACTCTCACTTGTCTCACTGCCTGCAAATGGTATGCATAACCATATGGTTGTGCATGCCATTTTGCAGCAGCAGCAGGTGAGGATGGGAGACCCCCATGTTGAGGGGTCTCTTGGAGCCTGCTGCTGCTGTCCCCTTTATAGCGGGCCGGCGGAGGCACCCACCCCACAGAGGTGCCTCCAGGAGCCCGCTACCCCCCCCAAAAAAAACCAGTATAACGATAACGAAAAAACGAAAAACGAAACGACTAATTTTTTCCGATTTTTCGCGAAAACGGAAACGAAACGACTCGGACCCTAGCCGAAAAAGAAAACGAAAACGAAGTTTTTTTCCTGAGTCGTGCCCATCTCTACTCCCTTTAATAAACCAAGACCCTTTTCAACCTAGGTGGATACAAACTTTAAAAAGAAAATTAGAATCTATGGGGCTCTCAATAGATGACCTATTGGTTCAGAGTTCTACACAGGCCAAAGCACTTATTAAACAAAGGATCCAAGACATTGAGCGCCAACGAGATATAGCACAATCCCCTTTGTTTAGGGCTCCCATGGAGACCAGATATGTTATGAGAATGGCCAACTATCTCTTACAGCTGGAAGAGCCTGCTTACCAGAGAGCCTTTACTTTAGCCCACTGTTCAGTTATTCCTTCAATGGTTTTAGAAGGGAGATATAAGAAAATTCCCTATGAAGATAGACGCTGCATGTGCTCCCAAAGGGAGGTGGAATCTATGGTGCATATGTTTTTTTTTTGTTTTTTTTTTTGTCCTCTTCACAACCTTTATAGAGAGAAATTCATTCACCCATGCTTAGATAGACTTACAGTAGACCCAAACGAGATGGGTCTGGAAAGACTTTTAAGTGATGAAAACTCTTTTATTACCAAACAAATAGCCAAATTCTGCTTATACCTGATTAAATTCCATTCTAAGATGGCAGGCTAGTTTTAACTAGAAAACTCTCTACTTTCTTTTACTGGTTTAGTTTCCTTTTGCGTTTTAATATTTCTATGTATATTGTTATATCTACACTGTTTTTTTAACTCTACAATTTTGCAACCATGTTTTAATGATTTTAATGACTTTTATGGTTTTATACCGCAATAAAAACCTGACTGACTGACTGACTAACAGGGAACAGATTTAATGATACCATATAAAGAAAGCCACCATTTGCATATCACTAAACAAAAGAAACTGACTCTTGAAATGTATTGGCACATTTTAAACCATGCTTCATCCTGGTGGTTTTCAAGGTGGTGTAAAATCATGAAACTGCAATACAAGGATAACATTCCTCTTAAAAAATAAAACTAGAAGCCCCAAAAGCACAGCAAAGCAAAAAAAAAAAAAATCTCTGAGTGCATTTTTAAAAAATGCTTGGGACCCAGTGCTGGAAAGTGTATGATGTCAATGTCATTTGTCCTCCCTTGGAAAAAGTGTTCCTAAGATGCTTTTGAATACAGACAGTGCTTTTAAATACAGTATAGACAATCCCTTTGAATATAGTCAGTGATTGGTGCAACAATGCCAGGATTGACCTGGTGACAAAGGGGAAATCTTTCAGTTTTACTTTCTCCCATATTTTAAACCCAAATTCCTCCACCCCATATATAAAGAAATGTGAATTTTAGTAAGTTTTTTTTTTTTTTTTTAAAATGTTTTTCCCATTTGCAGCAGCCACATTCAATCAATACAGCAGCTCTGGAGCACCTTCCAGACTCATGGGTTCCATTGTCAAAGAGGTGGGAAAACACAGGTGTCAGCTCTAACTCAATTCCCCCTGCACATGTGTGCTAGTCATGTCTGACTCTAGGAGCAGTGCTCATCTCCATATTCAAGCCGGAAGAGCCAGTGTTGTGCAAGTCCGTGGCCATGTGGCCGGCATGGCTGCAAGGAAACACTGTTTTACTTTCCTGCTTTTTATGGCGGTACCTATTTATCCACTTGCATTTACATGCTTTCAAACTGCTAGGTTGGCAGGAGCTGGGGTTAACAGTGGGAGCTCACTCCGCTGCATAGCACCCAGGATTCGAACCACTGAGCTGCTGACCTTGCAGCCGACAGTTTTCAGTGCTCTAGCCCGCTGAAATACCAACATGGTTTCATTCACAGTGACTTTTCAGAATTAAGCACAAAAGCCCTATAGTTAAATGTTAGACTATCATCATCATTTTGTATCCTGATGGCAGGACATATTCCTTATCAACCTACGAGGCTATACTGTTGGTCCTGCAGAAATGTACAAGTTTCAGAAGTCATAGCAGATGCTTTGTTTTATCTGAAGCATTGAAGATACCCTAAACAGACATTCAGAGCACCATCTAGAAGACAACATGCTGTTAACAACTGCTAAGCATGGCTGCAAACAGAGGAAAAACATCTGCTTCCAACTCACTAACTAATTTGGCTGCAATTGGTTTGATCCAGTGGGAAACTAAATTTAAGTCCCAGCTCTCTGATGGGTTTTGGCAAATTTCTATGTAACCTCATGCCCTGTCCAAATATTTATCTATTTATCTATTAGATTTTTAAACTGGCCAGCTGGCAGCGAGTTCACTCTGGGCGGTTTACCACAATTAATGAATTCAAATAATTCATACAATAAAAACATAAAATACAGTAACATAATAAAATTGAAATAAAACTAAAAATAACATTAAAATAACTTCAAATAATGTATTATTATTGGCAGGCTAATAAATTAAAATCATGTTTTAATGGGTGAACACCGAAATTGCATTATATTTGAGGGAATGCTTGCTTAAATAGCCAAGTTTTAATAGTTTCTTAAAGGCAGCCAAAGAGGGGGCCAGGCAGATGTGGTGGAAGGTTATTCCATAGGTGAGGGGCAATGTCAGAAAAGGCCCCATTTCTAGTTTTTTTCCTTTCAGGCCTCTCATTGTGTTAGTTGCCTCAAACACCTACCCTGGGAGGATCGGGTATTATGGGCAGTTTTCAATGGGAGAAGGTGCTCTGACAAATAGGAATCTTGAGTTTCAAAGAACATGATGGGGAAGGGGGAAGTGCTGACTACTAGGTGGCCCTTTGTTCAATGAGTTGGGAGAGACCCTCCAACCTACAGCCACCAAGGGTGGATCTGAAAGTTGAGCCATCGCATTTTCTTGTCAGGTTGAAATGGTTCAGTACTCATCCAAGTAGCTTTGTCAGTCTCCAGGAATTGCAAACCTACACTCGTGAGTTGTTTTGGGACTGACTTTTAAGAAATGGGCCTGGCATGGATATGACTTTTGGAACTCTTTCCCCCCAGCACTATGCACAAAATATGGGTGCACAGACTGATGTGTGTGTGTTGAAGGGTTTTTTATTTTTATTTTTTTAATGTGTGTGAGAGTGTTTGGAGATTTGTGTGTGTGCGTGTTGAATCTGGTCTCTGGGTGTCTGAATTTTGTTGTATGTGTATACTGTGTATATACACACAATGACAATAAATTAAATTATTATTATTATTATAATTATTATTATAAATTATAATTATAATTATAAAATTATGAAGGCTCATATAGGTGGAATGTAGGGATGGGCACTTTACGAAAAACAACACACTGTTTCATTGTTTTGTAAGCTTATGAAACCTTACAAAACAAAACACAATAGCAAACAGCGTGTTGTCAAGAAATGAAACAAAACACCATTTTGTTTTGTTTTGGAAATGAAACGATTTCTCCTAGCCTCTTGATCCAGCCGTTTTGAGAACAGAAGGTTTATTTTTAAACTGATTGATTTGTTTTCCTTTCTTCCCATGCTTCTGCTGTTGAGATAGCTTATCTCTGATCTTGATCTGCCTGAAACTAGCCAGGAGCTGAGCTGTTCCCTTTGCTGGGATGTCCACAATAGCTCATAGTTTAAAGTTTTTCCAACTAAACTGCATCTGTTAGGGCTATCTATTGACTTTCTTAATGCCTATGAGCCCCAAACAGCTAAATCTATCATAGAAAAGCGGATTAGGGATATTGACTTTCAGCACTCTATCACAAGTGCACAGAAAACTTGCTCTATTCTGCATTTTGGACTAAACTTTAATTTCTCACAAAGTGCTCGATACCTGAAAAACCTGACTGTGCCCAAATATCGGCATGTTTACTCAAGAGCTCGATTTAACTGCCTTCAATCTGCAATTTTAGACGGGCGTTACTCTGGTGTCCCTTATGAAAACCGATTGTGTCCTTGTAATAACAAAGAAATTGAAACACTGAATCATGTCCTTTTTGTATGTGATCTTTATAGAAATGAGTGTACTAAATTACTCAAGCCCATAATGAGTGTCTTCCCAGGTAGGACGCTGAACTGGTATTTAAAATATTTATTAAGTGACACAAACAAGGGTACCACTGAATCTGCGGCCAAGTTTCTTTTCTTTGCCCAAAGAATATGGAAGACAACCTTGGCCTCTTTTAGCTCTTAATATAATTATGAATTGCACAATGTTTGTATAATTCACTTTTACTACCTGAACTGTTTTAATTATCTTAAAATTTTGTAATGGTTTTACTCTTTTATCCTTTTAAAACTTCATGTATGTATTTTTACCTTATTGGTTGGGCCTGTGGCTGCAAATAAAGATTGTTGTTGTTGTTGTTGTTGTTGTTGTTGTTGTTGTTGTTGTTGTTG
>JAHTLZ010000025.1:175241-188291 GCA_023846285.1 Phrynocephalus versicolor | reverse complement strand
TGTTGTTGTTGTTGTTGTTGTTGTTGTTGTTGTTGTTGTTGTTGTTGATGATGATGATGATGATGATGATGATGATGATGATGATGATGATGATGATGATTTAAACTTATTGTTTTCCTTTCCTTTTAAAGTAGGACTGTGGTGGTTATTTTTAAAAATATTTTCTTTCCTTCCCTTTCCATGCTGCAGATCAGCTCTATTTATCTCTCCAATCTCTCAGTGTAGCAGCTAGCTATTAGGTTTCCAGCTTGTTTACAGAGGGTGCTTTGCTTGAAAGCAAATTGATTGGAACCTTTGAGGGTCTTTGCTTTAGGGCAGTGGGCTCCCTGTTAAATAAAAAGAAAGAAAGCTCCCCATTATTTATAGCCTTATGATGTATTTCATTTCACGAAAAAATGTTTTTTAAAAATCCGTTATTAACGAAATGAAATGAAATGAAGACTGAAACAAAACAAAACAAAACAATATATTTCCATTTTTCATTTTCCAGTTGAAAGCTAGGACTTTTAGTTTATTTATTTATTTATTTATTTATTTATTTATTTATTTATTTATTAAGGTCTCACCTACCCTTTCTCTTAAAATCTGAAGTAACTTGTATGCCATATATGAAAACAATCAAATGTATCTCAAAAGAAGTAACACAAAATTTTCACACATCCTTAGTGATGGCAAAATTGAAGATAGAATAATGTGAAGAAGCATTTGGAATGTGGGTGGGTAAAGCATAGATACTGTGAGACGTCTTATCAGCCTGCACTAGCAGAGGCAATGGTGAGGAGCTGGGAATTGGTACCCAATATCACCGGCTGTGCATATTTTTGACTGTACAGTGAATCACACAATACACTTTCATTTTCCTCATTTTAAAAGTCACACTCAAATCTGCAGTGCAGAGGAAGATATTAATTTGCCAATATCATGATATGGTTCACTTATTGAGCCACTTCACAACATTACATAAGAACATAAGAAGAGCCATGCTGGATCAGGCCAAAGGCCCATCTAGTCCAGCTTCCTCTGTCTCACAGTAGCCCCACCAAATGTATCTGGGAGCGCACAAGACTAGATATCTGTCCCCTGATACCACTCCCCTGCATCTGGCCCTTGAAGTACCCTGTTTTTAAGCCTGGAGATTACACATCTCCATCATGGTTTGTATAACATTGGGCAGAGCTAGCTCTCTGTGAACAGTCAGTCTTGATTAGATCAATCTACTGAAATTCATTTGTTCCAAAGTGACCTATACTAGTTCACTCCCTTCTGGAATCCCCTTAGTAACATTATATGCCTTATTGGAAGCCCTTGGATGCTTCTTATTGAGTTAGTACATGTGATTTTAGATGTATTGCTATACCTTACTGTGTGGACTGAATTTGCAGTACTAGTTGTGCTATTCCATTTTTAATTTTCCATTTCTCAGAGTGGCCTTTCTTTTCTTTAAGTTTCTTCAAGTATTGTTCTTAGCTTTAATATTGTCTTTCTGAGGATGTGAGAAGCCTCTTCACAAGCCTCGTTCTTGGCTTTGGATATTGTCTTCAATGTTTCTTGGCAACCATTGCTAACCCTATATTGTCCTTCAGTGTTGTAATCCGCCTTGGTTCCTTTCCAAGAGAGGTGGGGTAGGGCAAAACAAACAAACAAACAAACCTTCTGGCCATCTAGAGTACGGTCACTGCAGCACATCCAAATGCGCTTCCCTCTCTAGCACGCCACCCTGGCTGGTAGCAGAGTGTATGAGTCAGCCAGGTCTTTCTGCCAGGCTCCTCAGTCTGAGATCTTTGTTGCCTTATGGGGCTGGCTAGATGAGATGGGGGACGACAGCCAGCCTGTCACCAGAGAAGGAATGTAGAATAATCTGGTAGCAGCTGGGGGTGGGAAATGTTAAAAAAAAAAAAGCCAACCCACAGATGTCACTTACTGCAGGGAAAGTGAATTGACCAGCTGCCTGCCAAAGAACATCAGACAGGATTCCATCCCTAGGCAATCTGTCTGCTTGACTGAGATCATTTGTATGTTTCTCCATTGCCAGATCATGTCAGTATGGAGCGGGAAAGGGGGTGGATGGGGAGAGATATGATTATATCTGCATTTTCCTCTCGCCAAAGATATTTTAAGAAACAGGGAAACAAATATGCATCGGAAGAAAGCCTCGCTATCCACCTGTGCAAAAATAAATGAAGACTGTTTGAAAATACATGCTAGATTAATGCCCATGTTTCCAAAGTATGTGTTAGTTCCCTAAATGAGACGAGGCTGTGTTTTTGTTGCACATAAAAATACTATGCTGTAATTTGATTGAATTCATGAACCCAAATGCAGGGGGAAGATTACAGATGGAAAAGGGTGACATTAAAAAAAAAATATTTGTAAAGCAAATCCAAATGAGTGCATAGCTAATCCAAAGGAAACTGCTGTTCCTTCACAGATGTGCTATCTCACAGATTCCAAGTAGACCTCCTCCTGGAGGCATAATTTGCACAAGAAATTGTAACAGAGGCTTGGCGACTGATTTCTTTTAGGAAGACGTACTCTCTCTTTGATACCTCCGTTTAATTTGGTCCAGTCTTGGTGTAAATAAGCATGACCCTTGTTCTAAATGGAACAAAAATGTGGAGGGGAAATCATCAGTCAGAAGCTGTTGGTATCATCCTCCCACCCCACTCCACTTTCGCATTGCAGTTAGACTTTGTGTCCCATCATCACTTTATGCATTCCGAGCATGTACAGTGAAAATTGGTGATTTTCAATGTTTTGTAGCAGAGGCATGCAGTCAAAACAAAATTATGTCCTAAGTTTTCTTGTTTTGTTTTGTTTGAAAAAAGGAAGAAATCCCAGCAGAAATGTGTGTGAGAGAGAGGGGGGGGAAGGAAAGATTCACTCTGGGTTTAGAAGAGATGAGGCAAACTCCAAGTCAAATAACACTGTGTGGAACAGAGCGTGATGCACTGATTAATAATGTTTCACAGAAGACACAATAAGAACACTGGTTTGTGCTCGAGATTTATGGGTTGAGGGGCCGTAGGATTTAGGAGAGGTTCCACAATGCCTGCTAAATCCCAGTTATGCTTTTATACTGAAATATCGATAGGCAGATCCATAGGAGGGGGGGTGATGCTTTGTGTTAAATAATCATGGGAATGGGAACTACAGGGTGATGCTTTGTGTTAAATAATCATGGGAATGGGAACTACATTTGTTTTGGCATATGTGAGGCATATCTGAACTGTTTTGTTCTAATAATCTGTCCCTTCTGCACACACAACAGCCATGGGTAGCACTTTGTCCCACCTCCAGAGGGACTTTCCCCAATAGGCAGGAGCTTTCCTTTTTGGCAAGAGCCAATCCCATCACTAGAACCAAGGTCCTTCCACATGGCCAAACATTCATGAGATTTTGGCCTCAGCAATATAGTAGTCTGAACAGACTTCTTTCTCTTCATTCAGTAAATATGAACAAGGAAGCCATGAAGTGAACCCTGCTGTGTGTGTATAAGAAACAGACACTTGTGGTCATGAAGGGGGGTGGGCACAGTTTTGGGAAAGGGAACAGGAGGAGAATCTGCTAATTAATAGCAGATTAAATTAGGGTTGATTCAGGAACCAGTCTATTGGTACATCCACTGCCTTTCTTAAATGCTTCAGGAAATACTATGGAGTTTCTTCCTGCCTAAAACTAAATCCCCCATTCTTGTCAATATAAGCTATCTTGCCATGACGTGACAGGATCTCTTCATGAGAGATTTGAAAGCACCACAGGGTATTTCACCCAAAATGAGGGTGTGAGTTCCTTTTTTGCCCACCGGGTAAGTATATTGTGCAAGTATATGCACAATAGTTTTCTTGTGTCTTTTTTTTTCTTTTGAGAAACAAAGTACAACCAGACAGATCACAGATAGGACCGTCGGACAGCTAAGAAAAAGAAGTTGCCACTTGAAAATTTTGGCAATGCTTCCATGAAACAAGGTACGTGTATTAGAGCTGGGCGTAAAACAAACCATGAAGCAAAGAAACCCCATAAATTCAGCCATTTCATGAAAGCCTGCCCAGAATGAAATGAAATGCTGAGCATTGGCAATTCATGTGCTTTGTGGTTCATGCAATTCAGGATCTCTGAGAGCAGTAGAATAGCCTCTGCATGAGTGCTGGGTGCCAAACTCACAGTGAGCCTTCAGCTGGCTCTCCTCCCCAAGTTTGTCAAATATTGGATTTGGGACATTTGAGTTATAAAAAGAGGGGAAAAAAGCAAAGTGTTCTGCTTATGTACCGTCCCATACCACTTCAGGTAGTCTCTGGGTGGTTTACAGTTTAATAACAGTATGCAGGCTACACATTGCGCCCCCCTCCCCCAGCAAGCTGGGCACTCATTTTACCAACCTCGGAAGGAGGATAGAAGGCTGAGTCAACCATGAGCCTGCTACCTGGAATTGAACCCCAGGTCATGAGCACTAGAGATGGGCACAACTCAAAAAAAATGGTGCTTCGTTTGTCATTTGGTCGTTTAGGGGGCCGTTTCGGTTCATCTCCGTTTTTGTGAGGTTTTTTGCAAAAAAAATCATTCTCGTTTCGTTACATAACGAAATGAAAAAATGAAAACAAAAATGAAAAATTGCTGTTTCGTTACCATTTAGCACAATTCAATGTATTTGCCGTAACAAAAAGGAAGCGGTCGACAAAATTTTTCGTGTTTTGGGTCGTTTCGTTTCATTTTGGAGTCAAAATTCATTTTTCGTTTTATTACGTAACAAAACAAAAACGAAAACGAAAACGAAAAATCGCTCGTTTCGTGCCCATCTCTAATGAGCACAGTTTTAGCTGCAGTACAGGCATTTAACCACTGTGCCATGGGGCTCCTTAAGACCCTCAAAAAGGGGGGGGGGAATAGCCAGCTCCTGGAAGTTCCAAATTTCATGAACCATGAAATGGTTTGTTTTATTTGAAATTTCGTGAACATTCATGGTTCATATCTCCTTTTTAATATACGGTATATATAATATATTTTATTCATTTTCTACAAATAAAAAAAGAAGCAGTATATGTTATATTTGTTACATATCGTGTTACATGGGTTTCAGTCATTATAACGTTCCAACCAACTTACTGTTATTCTTTGTTTCTTTTTTCTAGCCATTGATAAAACAGATTCTATACTTGGTAATACTATGAGTCCTCTTTTGCCTTAATTCTCATTGTCAGTATGTCCAGCTCTGAAAATTCCAAAATTTTCTTAACAATCATTTTATATGTTGTTTTTTGTTTTATTTTGTTTTTCCAATGTTGCACCCAAACTATCATCGCCGCTCTCAGTATGTGCAGTACTAGATAAGTATTTTGTTTGTCTAAATTTTCTGGTAATGTGCCTAGTAAAAACAGTTCAGGCCTAAAGTCTACATGTATTTTTATCATTCTAATAAGCACAGTTCAATCCCTGGTAGCCGGCTCATGGTTGACTCAGCCTTCCATCCTTCCAAGGTTGGTAAATTGAGTCCCCTGCTTGCTGGGTAACAATGTGTAGCCAGCATAATTAAACTGCAAACTGCTCAGAGATTACTTAAATTGTTATGGTGTGCTATATAAGCAGAACACAGTATGTATTTCAATCCAATCTTTTTTCACTTTATCACATGTCCACCATGGTGGATGCAGTTCATATTTCTTGAAGAGTGACAAACTGCAAATTAGCACAGAGTGCTATTTTCTTGGTTTGTGCCCGTTGTGTTGCCAATGAGTTGTCAGGAGCGTGATTTCATCAGGGAAAATGGGACACTTGCTTCCCACATGTAATTTTTCTAGTAACATCACTGGAACAGTTGGATTGTGATAGTGAAAACTTTGGTAGCAGTTATAGGGTTCTAGTACTAATAACAAGAAGGCACTTGAAGCAGTGGTAAGACTTGCTGTGGAAGCAGGGATCAAGGAGAGATAGTGTGAATGTGTGTGTGTGTGTGTGTGGACCTTTAGCCAATTTATTGTAGGTGATACCTCATCCAAAGTTATTCCCACTTTGATATATTTTGATTAATGTTGTTCCAGGGATAATTTAATCAGATTTCGGAAAGTACTTCCCCTCCAAGATGGCGTTGGACAGCTTAAAATAAATTTTAAAAATGCTAGAATAAATTCCTAACATTTACATTCCTTTGTCTTTTTTTTTTTACATTCCTCAAGAAAAGCATTCCTTAAAAAAAGAATAAAGAGAGGAGATTGTGGGAGAGAAAAAAATCAAGAGAAGGGTTTTTGTTGTCTGGGAAAGAAACAAGATTTTCAAAGATTGTTGCAAATATTTCTTTCTTATCAAACTTACAGTAAGAACAAGGACAAAGGAGAGGGAAATAGAATTGAGGGTGTGATTGTTTTCCTCCATTCTGATAAGACTTTGATGGTACTAATTAGAGATGGGCATGAAATGAACCTTTAATTCGTTTTGCTATTTGTTATTCATTTCGTGAGCTAATGAAACGAATAATGAAACAACCCATCAAAGAAAAACAAAACGTTTTTCTTACCCCTCTTACCTTGTTGTCACCGCAGTCCTCCTGGTCCTGGAACTCCACGGGGAAGCTAGCCCTGTAGAGGCGCTGGCCCCAAGCCAGCACCTCAAAAAGCCCCAGCTGGGGACTTTTAAAAATAAAATAAAAATTTTAAAAAAACACAAACAAACACCTACCTGGCCCCTGGGGCTGCGTGATCGGCACTCTAAAATAAAATGAATAAATAAATAAATAAATAAAACAAGCTCCAACCTGGCCCTAGGTGCTGCGTGGCTGGTGCTCTTAAAAAGAAAAAAGAAAAAGCATCGACCCGGCTGCAGGATCTGTGTATTTGGCACTCTAAAAAAACAAATACATTAAAAAATAAAAGAAGCACCAACACAGCCCTAGGGGCCACGTGGTCAGCTCTGGAAAAATAAATAAAAAATATAAAAACTAAAACAGAGGTGCAGGGAAGCTAGCGCCTCTAGAGGTGCTGGCCCCAAGCCAGTGCCTCAAAAAGCCCCTGCCGCCACCGCCACCAGGATTGCCACAGCCAGTGCCGCCGCCACCACTGCCCGGTAAGGTAAGTCAAGTCAAACTCGAACCTGTTCAGCTCGGTTCGTGTGCGTGGGATCTTTAAAAAAAAAAATTGTACCAACCCGAACCGAACCGAACCAAGGGTGGGCTCGAAACAGAATGAACCAAACCATTGGTTTTCTGTTTCGTGCCCACCTCTAGTACTAATGCAACCAATATCTAAACACCAATTTAATCATCCCCTATTCAAAGTAAATACGACCTAATTAGATGGCATTTAGCTTTCTGACCATTTTTCACTAAGCTTCCAACCTAAGAGTGGCCTTGCTTCCTTTGTCATCCTCCCATAGGTTGATGGAATGCCTGCTGCCAGGTCACAGTTGAAGAAATGTAGGATCTGGAGCAACTGATAGCTTTTCAGAGCCTGTGGAGTGGGCCTGCTTCCTTTTTCTGATGAAATGACAGCGGGGGAAGCAGGAATGACAAAGGCCGCTTCTCCTGTCGTGTCTCTGCTTTCCTTTCTCCATGCCCTTGATAGGGGTGGAGTAGGAGAAATTCCCATATAATTTATGTTAAATTGAAATTTTATTGGCTCTTTATGGCTAGTAAATTTGATGATACTGATGCTTGATGCATAATACATTATAACATTATTACTTGAATGGGCTGCATACAATTAGACATTTTAGCCCTTGTGCTGCAGAGATTTATCAATAATGTGTGTGTGTGTGTGTGTGTGTGTGTGTGTGTGTGTGTGTGTGTGTGTGTGTGTGTTTCTGTGCAGATCCACACACACACACACACACACACTTTAAACTTTGAGCAGGAATTCTGCAAAATAACATGGGTGTTTCAGCTTGGTTCTTCATATAAGCATCTTATTTTTGTACTAACCTAAAGAAATCTGTTTGCAAGGTTACATTAACCCCACCAGAGGGGGGGGGGTGATGATTCATTGGATCAAGGAAAAAAATGTATTTATTTTCAAAACAGAGTGGCTTCAAATTGTGATTATAATTCAAGGTCTCTGTAATCCAGGGTGTTATCAGAAATATTGCCTTTTGGAGAACAGAGATCACAGGAAAGAGCATCAAATGTCTTGAGACATCCCAAATTTGAAGAAGGGACATCTGACCAGTCTTTGGAATGCTGAGTACCTAAAAGTCAGGGTGGTGCTGTGCTCTTGGACAGTGGAGTTTGCTCAAGGCACGCAAGTTGATTGTTCCCCCAAGCAAACACAGTGGGGAATTAAATTCCATCCCAGATCCACATCCAGGTGTTTCAACTTACTAGACTCTCCAGCTAAGTAAATAACAGAAAGAAGAATGTATTAAAATACCCACAGATTTTATGTGAAAACAAACACTACCACATACATTCCTGCTATACTCTATGAAACAAAGACAGAGTGAAAATGTAGATGAGATTCTGAAAAACTCAACAGAACTGAAAATAAGAAATTTTCACACCTCTACACTGAATGTGATTCAATTCTTTAAAAAATCCAGTTTATAAATGTGAGATATCTTGTATATACATGATTCAAAATGCCAGAAAATGGCCCAGTATTATTACACAATATCACACCAGCATTGCCAGCAGGAAAAGGGATGCTGAGCTTACATTATAAAGGGTAGCCTGGATGTTGGCAACACCAGTGACAGCAGTCAAGATGGTCTACAGGATACCTTTTTCTGCTCAGTGCCATTCATAAAATGACACCAAACAAGGGGGAATCCTAGTAGTTGATTCCTCTTTTCATCAGTTAAACACTTCTCACTCAAATGCAAGTCAATAGTCAGGGCTGTTTCTCAAAAAAAAGAAAAGAAAAAAGTGAATTGTTAGTTTGTAAGATGTGAGAAGAACTTAAATGTAAGGACAGAACAGAGAACAAACTAATACAAGATGTTTGTTTGTTTATTTATTTATTTATTTAGCCACCCAATTACCAAGCGGTCTCTGGATCCCATACAATGATATATCAAAACATTAAACAACACGTTAAAACTACCAAAATAGCAAGCAGTTATAAACAATATGCAGATAAGGTAACCTCCGTGTCCAACGTCGTCTGGCCACGGGGGGTTCTTTGCCTCTCCCTCCCGAAGAGGCACAAAATGGTGGTGCTGGGGCCATTTTGCGAGGAGCAGTCTACATAAGAGGCTGCCCCAAACTGCCCTCCATCTTCTTCCCAGGGCCGCAGAGACCCCACCCTCCCTCCTTCAGGTTGATAGTGAAATAAGCTGGTCACTTTGGGCTCAGATGGGAATTTTTGACTGCCACCCTGATTGGCCATGGGTGGCAGTGTATTTTCGCCCATCCCATTATCAACCTGGAGCTAAGGCACACTCCCCTTTATTTCTGGTTGCAACTGTGGATAGTGCATAGGTCAATAGAGTCTCCTTGAGATCCCAGACTGGTATCTTTAACCTATTGCACTACGTAGGCTCCCTTATATATATAGTTCATGAAGTTAATAAAGTTGTGGCCCTTGCTTAATCCAAAAGCTATTGTCTCACCACAGTATTTCGGGCTGGGGTGGCAATGAAAGCCTGCTACTAATGCACCCAGTTAAAAGGACATTAACTAATTAACATTAGCTAATTAACAATTACTGATTAATTAACATTAATTAATGTTGTTGGTTTGTAAGATCTGAGCAGAGGTGTTAATGGCAGGACATTTTGGAGTCATATCGTTACCACAGATCAAAAGGGATGATGCATAATAATGTTTTTGTATTTTTTTCCATCATTACCAGACAGTTGTATAGTGATTAGACAGGCAGAATATCACAGTTGTCATTGTCATCAAACTGCAGTGCTGGGAGGGATCCTATAGTTCATTGAGTCCAGCCCCTGTCAAGAACCAGCCTCTGGTTCTGTCCCCAGAGACCTACATCACTGGACTATTAAACAGTTTGAAACTATGACAAGATACAGGTGCAAAAGTTGTGCTGTCATTTAGTAAGACCATCTGCAACTATCAAGCAGAAAACAGTACTTTCACAATTTAGATGAATGAGCTTTTGGGCATTTAGTCTCTATTTTAAAAAAATACTTTAAAGTATTTTTACAACCAGACACAAAATCCCTTTGAAATGCCTGTTTGGCCAGGAAAGAGTTAAAAAAATTCTCCTACTGAGTGAAATGTAGGGAGAAGGGGATAGAAAAGGAAAATAAATGGTGCATCAGCACTGCACACCCACATGCCTGAGTCTCAACCCAGGATGGGAGTAGTTGCCTGGCATAGTTGACCAGAGTGAAATCAGTATACACAGCAGGGGAGCTTGGTATAGGCAGCCTGAATACGTGAAATATTTAAATCACGCCTCAAATTAATAAAGAAGAATACACAGCTAATTATTGAGACGGCATAATTAAGAGAAATTAGGTGGGGGCAGAGCATACAAATAAATAATTCAACAAAATAAATGGAAAGGTTAGATAATTATAATTGGAGATATTGGTGTTATTGAGGGTGGGCCTTGCTGGTGCTTTAGCCAATAGGGCTAAACCAAGAGTCCATCATGGATCCTAAGATGAGCCAGGGAGCGAAGGGAAAGTGACCATCAAAATGTAAGATGACTTCCCAGCCACGTACAGCAGCCCCTTCTTTGGATGAGGAAGAATGGCATGATTATGGCTTTAGTTTGAATAAGCTTAGCATGTTGGGAAGAGAGAGAATTTTGGATAAGCAGAAAACGGGGTCTCGGTTTGGTGGCCTGAAGGACCTCAGAGCTCAGACAATGTGCTGTTTTGCATTGCTTTATTAGACCACTATCTCACAGCGGATTTGAGGCGTTTATTTTGAAAAGATGTCTTTTTCAGTCTCGTGGTAGAATACCCCAAAAAGGCGCTTTAACAGTCCTCTAGTCCTGAGTGATAAAAAGTGTCCTTTAATGTCGACAGCAAAGAAGAGTCACTGTTAAAGGTGCCTCTGTAAGCCTTGGAGAAAAGTACAGTCCTTAGTGGTTCCAAGAAAAAGCACTCAGGCGAGTGAAAGGGGCATGGTTGCCTCTTTCTGAATCAAAAGGCAACTAGCTGTTAGGACATTAAAAAAAGGTGCACTGCCTGATTCCTCATTGGAGCTCAGCTCCGTGGTGGCACAGAGAAAGGTAAGACATTGGCTCCATGTGTGTCAAAGCCAGAGTCTTTGGAACACCACCATGGATTGCCCATCCCTAGTGGCCAGCATTTTGAAGAAATTCTGATTTTATAAGAACATAAGAACATAAGAACATAAGAAGAGCCATGCTGGATGAGGCCAAAAAACCCTCTAGTCCAAAATCCCCTTTTGAAGGCATCCAGGCCAGATGCCATCACCACATCCTATGGCAGGCATCTCACCAGGAGAGCATCTGGGGCATGGTCAACCCCAGATTCAGATCATGCTTCCACACTACTGTAGCCCCACCCCATGAAAGGCCATGTGTGTGATCTTTGAGTTAAAAAGATGTGGTCCTATTTTCAATCCTCTTCCTGTGTCTTGGCTTGTTATTCCAGGCTGGTTGGGCATTGTGAGCTGAATGCACTCAGGACAAGGACAGCACAATGACTTTCTGCTTCTCTAATGCAGAAATACTTTGAATATGCCTTACACAACTGTATACTAGTTGTATACTGACAGAATATTAATTTCATGGATATACATGTCAAAATATCTCTTTCTGGAGGATTTCCTTTTCACTGAGCATGGGATTGGACAGGATGGCCTTATACTATACTTCATTATTCTATGTTTCTATTACTAATTTCTTTAAAGCAATCCTGTTTCGTTTTGTATAAAGGAAGAACAGATGGTCGGCCACATCTGTGCCAAACCTTGTGCTGATCCAGCATCCAGTTTCAAAGTTTTTTCTTCCATTTTTAGAATTGCCCTGCAGAGTTTCTTGGCTTCAAAACAGTTTATCTTCACTCTTGTGTCTTGATAATGTAGTTTACTTTTGTACATATGTGTATACAACTCAACTGTTAAACAGTTTCCCATTTTCTCTCCCCCATTTGACAGTGAGACGGTGTGTGTGTGTGCTCAAGCTCCATTGGAATGAACCTGGACATAGGCAAAGTCCTCAAAGCATCATGTGGCTTCTCAGGGGGTTTATCTCCACAAAGGGCTACAACAGATGATGAATCCAAATTAACTAATTAATTTGCCTCCCCCTCTGCTCCCCAAGGGAAAGTGGTGGGGAGTAGAAAATCAACAGTTCTTTCTAGCTTGAGAAGTTACCAAGTCTCTTTGGCAGTAACAGTTAACAGTCTGGCCACAGGGAATGAAGACGAGAAAGCTAATGGGAAAACCAAAGCACTTGAGGCGCCCTATTGATTTTGGCCTGCCAAATGCATTCTGGACGCAACCCGAGATTGCTGCAACATCCAGATTAAGAAAGACGGTGAAAGGGCAAAGGGGGAAAAGAAAAGGTTGATAACTCTGATTTTCTTCCCTGATAATCTCAGTAATAGACTTGACAGCCGATGCATAGATTCTTGGTCTTTATCTCTAAACACAATGCATGTGAAATAAGCTTTTTTCCTTTGGGGTGTGAGGATGGGAGCTGGGGGTCTGTGAGATACGAAGTAACCTTGATCTAGCAGTTAAAGCAATGATATTGTCTTCTTTTGCTGATTAGATCCTCTGGGTATTATGGCAAAGACATCTATTCTCTCCCCTTGATGTTTCTGTATAATTTCCCTTAATGTTAATTGGAACGGCAGAGAGAAGAGACCTTGTGTTGGTTTTCTGGCCTCACACAGCTCCCTGCTGTGGAGAAAGGCAGTGATTATTCCTGGCTAGTTCTTTGTAGGTTGTTGCTTAACTCTGAAACAATACCAGCATTTCTGATTTTTGAGCAGTGGCGAGAAAAAGAAGGAAATGATCTGTGTTCTAAAGAAAAGTTTAAACTTTCCTCACCAGTTGGGGAGATTTTATATCTTGGGTATGACAGAAATGATTATTCTGTTGTTGTTGTTGTTGTTGTTGTTGTTGTTGTTGTTGTTGTTGTTGTTGTTGTTGTTGTTGTTGTTGTTGTTGTTGTTGTTGTT
>JAHTLZ010000025.1:160161-175231 GCA_023846285.1 Phrynocephalus versicolor | reverse complement strand
TTGTTGTTGTTGTTGTTGTTGTTGTTGTTGTTGTTGTTGTTGTTGTTTTCACTTGGCTTTGGGGTCAGCATCACACAAATATCTGAAAGCTGAGTCATGGCAACTGGACTTCTTTTCTTGTGAGATCGAAATGTGATCTGTGATGTGTAATCAAGGTGAACTATAAATTGAAGGCCTCACCACTAACTTTCCTCAGACTGATGAAGCTGCTTGGATGAAAGGTGAAACATTTCAATCTCACAAGAAATAATGTCCAGTTGCCGTGATTCACCTTCCAAATAACCTCACCTGGATGACTTAGAATCTTCACAGACACATCACACAAATAAAGAAAATATGGACCAACTGCTTCTGGGTATTCTGGCCATTCTGGCCCAAAGAGGAACTTTTCCAAATTTTGGGTGTAATGGTGGAAACAATTACCTGGAGAGATGATGAAGGCCAGACCAGTTCTGACTTTTGGGAGATCCACTCTGCCAGGTAGACAGGACCCAAGCCATCGAGGTTTTTGTAAACAAAAACCAACTCTTTGAACCTTATTTGGGAGGAACAGGCAACCAATGCAGGTGAGCCAGAATTGGGGTGATGCAGTCAAATTTGCCTGCCCCAACCACCAATCTGGCTGCTGCATTCTGCACCTGCTGCAATAGCCGAACAAGGGTCAAGGGACCCCATGTAGAGAGTGTTACATTAATCTGTCCTGAACATGACCAATACCTGCACAACCGTTCTCAAGGAGTCCCCATCAAGGATCTCAGACAGCAGCCTCATATTGGTGTTAAAGAGTATGGGGGAGATTGCTGATCCCTGAAGCACCCCACAAGAGAGTGTCCAGGGAGATGACAAATCGCCCTCCAAACTCACTTGCTGGGCATGGCCCTCGAGGAAGGAGTGGAGCCAGCCAAAAGCTGGATGCCCAATCCCCACCACAGAGAGCTGGTCCAGGAGGATACTGTGGTCAATGGTATCAAAGTTGTCTGACAGATCAAGAAGCACCAACAGGGTAGAGCAAACCCTGTTGGCCCTCCACAGTAGGTCATCATGCAGTGCAACCAGGGCAGTCTCTGTCCCGTAACACGGCCTGAACCTGGACTGGAAAGGATCCAAGATGAGGTTCTCCTCCAGGAACATCTGGAGCTGCATGGCGGCAACTCACTTCACCAATTGACCCAGGAAGGGAACATTGGCTATATGTTGATAGTTCGACATATCATCCATAGCCAAGCCCTCTCCTTCAGCCAACAGGGAAAATTCCATCCTTAAAGGAGGCGGTGGTGATCAAAGAAGCCCATTCTGGCATGCTCCTTCCAGCAATCTTAATAAGCCAAGACAGGCAGGGACCGAATGGAGAGGCCGCTGGCCTGCAAACAGCCAGGACCCTGGAGGCCTCTGCTGGTGTAACAGGTCCAAACCCATACTATTAAACAAAACCTACTAGAATTCTTTCAGTTATATCACATGCATGTGATATAATTCTTTGTGTGAATCGGCTTCTAGTCCTGGCTGGTGAACAACCCTGTTTCCCACCCAGTGCTACATAAGAACATAAGAACATAAGAACATAAGAAGAGCCATGCTGGATCAGGCCAAAGGCCCATCTAGTCCAGCTTCCTGTATCTCACAGCAGCCCCACTAGATGTGTTTGGGAGCGCATGAGACTAGATATCTGTCTCCTGATACCACTCCCCTGCATCTGGCCCTTGAAGTACCCTGGTTTCTCCATCATGGTTTGTAACTTGTGATGGACTTTTCCTCCAGGAATATGTCCAATCCCCTTTTGAAGGCATCCAGGCCAGATGCCATCACCACATCCTGTGGCAGGGAGTTCCATAGACTTACAACGCGCTGGGTGAAAAAATATTTTCTTTTGTCAGTTCTTACTCTCCCAGCCCTCAATTTGAGTGTATGTCCCCTAGTTCTGGTATTTTGGGAGAGATTGAAGAGCTTCCCTCTATCCACTTTACCTCATACCCTGCATTATTTTGTATGTCTCAATCATATCCCCCCTCAAGCGCCTTTTTCCAGACTAAAGAGGCCCAAATGTTTTAGCCATTCTTCATAAGGGAGGTGCCCCAGCCCAGTAATCATTTTAGTCGCTCTCTTCTGCACCTTTTCCAGTTCCACTATGTCTTTCTTGAGATGCGGTAACCAGAATTGTACACAATACTCCAGGTGGGGCCTTACTATTGTTTTGTATAATGGCATTATAATGTTGGCTGTTTTATTTTCAATCCCCTTTTTGATAATCCCTAGCATGGAATTGGCCTTCTTCACTGCTGCCACACATTGGGGAGACACCTTCATGGAGCTGTCCACCAACACACCAAGATCTCTTTCCTGATCCATCACGGATAACTCAGAGCCCATGAGTTGATAGATGAAGTTTGGATTTTTTGCCCCAATATGCATTACTTTACATTTGGTTACATTAAAACACATTTGCCATTTCTCAGCCCATTCCCCCAGTTTGGAGAGGTCCTTCTGGAGCTCTTCACAATCTTCTCTGGTTTTCACCACACGGAAAAGTTTTGTGTCATCTGCAAACTTGGCCACCTCACTGTTTATCCCTGTCTCCAGGTCATTTATGAACAGATTGAAAAGCACCGGTCCCCGGACAGAGCCCTGGGGCACACCGCTTTTCACTTCTCTCCATTGTGAAAATTTCCCATTGACACCTACTCTTTGGTTCCTGGATCTCAAGCAGTTCTCAATCCATAAGAGGACCTGTCCTCTTATCCCCTGACTGTGCAATTTTCTCAGCAGCCTTTGGTGAGGGACTGTGTCAAAAGCCTTTTGAAAATCCAGATAGACTATATCCACTAGTTCACCCAAATCCACGTGCCTGTTGACCTTTTCAAAAAATTCTAAAAGGTTTGTCAGACAAGATTTACCCTTACAGAAGCCATGCTGATTTTCTCTCAGCAAGGTTTGTTCTACTCTGTGTTTTAAGATTTTCTCTTGGATGAGGCTTTCCACCATCTTCCCTGGGACAGATGTAAGGCTAACTGGCCTGTAGTTTCCCGGGTTGCCCCTCCTTCCTTTTTTAAAAATTGGTGTGACATCTTCCATCTTCCAGTCCTCCGGCTCTGTGGCCGTTTTAAGAGACAAGTTGCATATAACCGTTAAGAGATCTGCAATTTCACTTCTCAGTTCCCTAATAACCCTTGGGTGGATGCCATCTGGGCCCGGTGACTTGTTAATCCTCAATTTATCAATTAGTCCTAAAACCTCCTCTCTTTTAACCTGTATTTGATTTAATTCTTTGGTCAAGAGGGGCAGCTCAGGCAGCGGAATCCACTCAAGGTCTTCTGTCATGAAGACAGACGCAAAGAACTCATTCAATTTCTCTGCAATGTCCAAGTCCTCCTTAACCTCCCCTTTTCCTCCCTCACCATCCAGAGGGCCAACTGGTTCTCTGGCAGGTTTTCTACTTCTAACATATTTAAAGAAGCTTTTCTTATTACCCTTTATATTGCTAGCCATGCATTCCTCAAAATCTTTCTTTGCCTCCCTTATCATCTTCTTACATTTCTTTTGCCAGAGTTTGTGTTCCTTTTTATTTTCCTCATTTGGGGAGGATTTCCATTGACAGAAAGACCTCTCCTTGCGCTTTAGAGCCTCTCTAACTCCATTCGTTAACCATGTCGGTGTCCTCTTGGACTTAAATAAGCTCTTCTTTCTTTGTGGTATGCACTTGTGCTGGGCCTCTATTATTGTTGTTTTAAACAGGCTCCATGCACTCTGAAGAGATTGGATTCTTCTAACCTTCCCCTTCAATTTCTCTCTAACTAGTTTCCTCATCTGAGGGAAGTTTGCCCTTCGAAAATCAAGGGTTTTTATGTCTGATTTGGTTGACACTCTTCCTCCGACATGCATGGCAAAGGAAATTGCTGCATGGTCACTGTTCCCCAGAGGCTCAGTGACATTCACATCCCTGACCAGGTCCTGGGTATCACACAGTATTAGATCCAGAGTTGCCTGCTCTCGGGTGGGCTCCATGACAAGTTGCTCTAAGGCACAGTCATTCAGCAAGTCGAGAAACCCAGTTTCTCTTTCTTGCCCGGAGCTCCATTGGCCCAGTTAATGTGGGGATAATTGAAGTCCCCCATAATTACTATCCTATCCCTCTTAGCCACCTCCATGATTTCTCTCCTCATTTCAAGGTCCCCCTCAAGTTTTTGATCTGGTGGACGATAGAATACTCCAACTATCACATCACTCCTGGGACCTGGTAGTTTAACCCAGAGTGATTCTATGGCGGAGTCAGACCCTCTGTCCATCTCCATTCAGCTGGATTTTATGCCTTCTTTGACATAGATGGCCACTCCTCCTCCAACCCGCCCCTCTCTATCCATTCTATAGCGTTTATAGCCTGGGATTGCTGTATCCCACTGGTTCTCCACATTCCACCAGGTTTCTGTTATGGCTATTATATCTATGTTATCCCTGGCTGCCAAATGTTCAAGTTCTCCCATCTTTGCTCGGAGGCTTCAAGCATTGGCGTAGAAGCACCTGTACAGTGGGTCCCGCAACAACAGCTGCTGCCTTGTTCTTTTCCCCTCACTATCTTTACTAACTGAGGCACATCTGCTTTTGTCAATATCTTTGACTCAAAAGCACATTTCCTCTTTCATAGCATACTATTAATGTTCTGTGCCTTACACAGCAAACAGCCTAGAGGGATACCTCTCAGCAGGAAAGTGAAATATCCTACTCTCCCTCGCTTGCTTGTTTAATTTTGCTTTGCTAGGAGTATCACAGTGTATTTTCCTATCACAAAGAGGCAAGGGGCTCTTTGAGGTAGTCCTGCAATCTATGACAATCTCTCCAGTTTTATTCTCAATAAAAAAGTGGTTACATACCAAGATAATATTTGGCTTCTGCTGCATCATCTGTAAGGATATTGATTTTGATATTAATACAAAATATTAGAGGAGGAAATAGGAAAATCTGCAATATATTTGGTTAAACTATGTTTCTGCTATCAATAGAAGACCCCAAAATCTATAGTTAAGAGAAATGTAAAGCAGGACAAGAAGCTGGTTCTCAAGCAAGGTTGATGAGTCATCAGAGGAGGTATTTAAGCAAATGACTCTAGCTACTCACCCAAGTTTTGCCCTGTGGGGAATCTAGAGGCAGAGAACTTGGCCAGTCATGGTGCTTGAACTCTTAGTTCTTCAGAAGCCCCAAAGAAGTATCTCCTCGTTTCACAATGATAGTCTCTCAGTTCAATTGTATCAATGCTTCTTGGTCTTCACAATTTGTGAGATCTGCTGCAAAGTCATCCTTTGTGGTAGATAAAGAGGATGAGGAGTTTCTGTTAGTACAAAGGTACTGCCAACTTGACCAGTCTTAGGCTGATACTTCACGTCCATCTCATCACTGTTCGCGGTCCCACTTGGGACCAATACGAAGGAATCTAACTGCACGTCCATTGCAGGATGAGGGGAGTTTGTCCCGACCACACCCCCTGAACTGCAATTTAAGTGGGATTAGAGATCCCCCTCCCTGGCCTTGGGAATCTGCTCATCACACTTCTTGTTCCGAGACAAGAGCCCATGAAGTCACACTCATCATGGAACAAGTGACAATAGGAGCAGAACCCATCTAGTGGCAGGAGCGCGAAGCGACATTCACCAGTAAATTCCCTATGGAGTTAGCAATGCAGTGAATAGCTTTTAAAAGACAAATGCATCAAAGTTTGCTCTGCAACGCATTGAAGGCAAGGCTTCGGAGAACTGAAACATCAAAAAACAGAAGGTCGGGCTGAAAAAAATGGAGAATGAAGGCATGGAATTTCACATCTCATCACAGAACAAGGATGTGCGTTAACAGTCATGCCGGTATCATCAATCACACCCATGCGTACATGGGAACAAGGACAGAACTGGAAGAAGACCACATGACCACAACCAACATCAACATGCAACGAACTTCATCCCGGGACGAGAATGGACGTGAAGTAACCATCTTCGTGATCTCCCTTCTCAGATGAGCAGGTGATTATTTGGCATGATTTTCACCGATAATTCCACTTGTGCAGTTTTTCTACTGTGGTGTTTCTCTACTCGTGGTGTGGAGGCATGATTTGAATCTTGGACCGGCCTTGCCCCAGACCCAGATCAACTTCTGGTGAAGTCCCATAACCACAAAAGACAAACTTCCAATCAATAAGAACAGGAACAGGTCAAAAATTCCCATCTGGCCCCTTAGCGACCAGTTAAACCTATTGTCATAAGGGATGGGTAAGAGGGCTGCTGATGCAGCCTGGAAGGAGGCTGAGTATGGGTGAGCAGGCATGCAGACTTCTTAAAGGCTTTCTATACCTGGCTTCCTGTGTCTGCCTTTTGAGGCAGCAAAATGGACCTTTGCATTACTGGTCCATGCTATAAAAGATAGCTTTTAGTGAGGGCAAATATAATTGGAAGTATACATTTCCACCAGCATCCCTGACATACAGATCTGGGGGGGTGCGGCTGGGATGAAAACCTTGCTTTTGAGCTTTGCAAATATGACAATAGGCCTAGATATATTCAAGCATGTTCTGTGTTCCTTTTATTGTAGCCAGAGTTTTGTTCTGCGGTTTTTGCCGTCAGCTTGTTAACTTTTGATTGTTCTCTATGATGGGACATCACAGCAATAAAAATCACCTTTAAACCAAGTTTTGACAACAATTGATTGTAGCCTTATCTTTAGCCATTTGTTATCAGACTTGCTGCCAACTCATTGCAGGTGTTTGTTTATCTTGATGAGATAATACTTCATGGACACTGCCACATAGCGTCAACCAATTGGAGGACTGTGTTGTTGTTTTTCCCAAAATGTTCCCCCTCGAGGCAAACAACACCCAAGCTAGATAACAGACAGAAACAACTTTGGAGAGTTTCTTCTATTTTTTGTTTTATAAGCAAGAAGCCGTGTCTTGCATGTTGCCGACCGAAGGAGGTTTGCAATTATTTGTTCATTTGTCAACTCTGCATTGTTTTCTGCTTTTGACAGAAATGGACAGGATCCATGGCAGCTACTTCAGGACTGGCCCATCTGAATAGGGCAACTCTGCACAACATGTAAAGGCATTCCACCAAATGCATACAAAGAGCTGGCTAGCCAGGTGCTTGAGAATTCATCTTGCCCCCTCATTGTTGTCATTGCTACTCTATGGGGACAGCAATGGAGGACACTCCCCAGAGAGTAGAGATTGGTGAGATGCAGGACCCCCAAGTGTTGGGTTCCACAGGGGTCAATCTTCTCACCAATGCTATTTAATATCTATATAAGGCCACTGAGAGGGGTCACCAGTAGTTTTGGAGAATATATTCTCTACAACTGTGCTATGTTCTTTTCTTTCATCATGCTGCATCTTCTCTCCCTTGGAAATGAGACAGTTTGGATGGAAATAGGGGTTTCACTTTGTTATTCTCTACCCAGATAAACATGCCATGCATAGAGAGTGGCAACTACCTCATTCTTTCTCTGCCATCACATCTAAAGGAGACAATTATTAAATTGTAAACCACCCAGAGGCTACTTGAAGAGGTATGGGGCAGTATATAAGCAGAACAGTTTATATTCCTGTTTTTTGCATATGTTATGCAGAAGAGCATGAATCCAGATTATCCAGGGTTCTTGCCCATGTACAGAGTTTACAGAAGTGTAGAAACATGCCCTCTACAAGCTCATTACTTCCTTAGTGGAGAATTGGATGACAAGGAGGAGAAGGGTTAACCACTCTTCTTTAAGTGTAATGTATTTATTTGGCTAGGGCCCAAAACAGGGATATAGAGAGGTAAGACAGTGATAAGAAAGCAGCAGTGGAAGAACTTTGACTGTCCTGTGGATGAGATCAGGTAAGATACTTTGAGGCTCCTAAATATCATTTGTAAAATCACCAAATTTACAAACTTCTAAGGAGTAAGAGACAATGGTACCTGGTTTTCAAAATGTGCAAGTCTTATTCCTTCCACTTATCCTCTTATCTATTTCTGTTCAAGACAATACAGTGTCTTGTGAAATACAGTATCTTATGTTCATGTGAAATATAAGTTTATGTTAGCCTATTTCCCAATTCCCTTTAAAGCATCTGAGCTCTTTGCGGTTGCGAGAGTTTGCTTGCATTTCTCTCTTTCTTCTCCCAGAGTTAATTTCACATTGAACCATTGTATCTTAACATTTTCATGCTCCTTTCAAGAGCTCTCTCCAATAATGCTCGACACACTCAGGTGCCAAATGATGTGAGCTTTGGTGTCCCAGTATTTCATCTTGTTCCCCATGACCTCCACTACAAAGTCAAGAGCAAATCTTCTGTGACAGCATCCTGACAAAACAAAATTGAAAATCTTCAGAGGTAGAAGAGTCAGCATGCAGGGCATTTGACTTGTCCTCCGTTAGCTAGAGTGTGAAAATAATTGTCTAAAGAAATGTCAATTATATCTATATGGCATAGAGACTCTGAAATTCTGACTCATTCTGGACTGCTTTTCTTAGAAGGCCCAACACAAGTATTATTAGCACACACATCAGGAGAGTTTTCAGTGTCTTGAAGGGTGCATCTGAATTTTTGTCAAGAATGGGCCAAGCCTTATCAATAGATGTGTGGAACAATGGCACAGGCGGGCAGAGTGATTTCTGATGGCAGATTACTTTTAATTCTGTCTTTTCAAATTATACACTTTTAGAATTATACAATTGATTCTTCAGTGCAAAAAAGTTTTCGTTGCTCATTACTTATTAATTCAGCCAAAAGAACAATCGGGGCATGAAATGTTTCTCTGTTTGTCACCCACTCGCCTGGCAGAAGCAAGGCACAACCATGTGTTTCAAAGCACTAGTTCACATACCGTTTTGAACACCATTCTATTCATGAAGAGCAGACATTAAAGTAAGAGCTCCAGAAGGATCTCTCTAAACAGGGGGAATGGGCTGAGAAATGGCAAATGTGTTTCAGTGTAGAAAAATGTAAAGTAATGCATATTGGGGCAAAAAAAAAATCAAAACTTTATCTATCAACTCACGGGCTCTGACCTATCCGTGATAGATCAGGAAAGAGATCTTGGTGTGTTGGTGGACAGCTCCATGAAGATGTCTACTCAAAGTATGGCAGTGGTGAAGAAGGCCAAATCCATGCTAGGGATTATCAAAAAGGGGATTGAAAATAAAACAGCCAACATTATAATGCCATTGTACAAAACGATAGTAAGGCCACAACTGGATTATTGTGTACAATTCTGGCCACCGCATCTCAAGAAAGACATAGTAGAACTGGAAAAGGTGCAAAAGAGAGCGACAAAAATGATTACTGGGCTGGGACACTCCCTTATGAGGAAAGGCTAAAACATTTGGGGCTCTTTAGTCTGGAAAAAAGGTGCCTGGGGGGGGATATGATTGAGACGTACAAAATAATGCAGGGCATGAGTCAAGTGGATAGAGAGACACTCTTCTCCCTCTCACAAAATACAAAAAGTTAGGGGATATCCACTCAAACTGTGGATTGGGAGAGTGAGAACATAGTTTTTTTACCCAGCGTGTTAGTCTGTGGAACGCCCTGCGTGGTGATGGCATCTACCCTAGATGTCTTCAAAAGGGGATTGGACAGATTTCTGGAGGAAAAGTCCATCACAGGTTACAAACCATGAGGGAGATGTGTAATCTCCAGGCTTAAAACCAGGGTACTTCAATGCAGGGGAGTGGTATCAGGAGACAGATATCTAGTCTTGTGCGCTCCCAGACGCATCTGGTGGGGCCACTGTGAGATACAGGAAGCTGGACTCGATGGCCCTTTGGCCTGATCCAGCATGGCTCTTATGTTCTTATGTTCTTATGAGTAGAGAATGGTCTTTAACTTAGTAGTTAAGTTATGATCTTATGATGTCTCGTATTTTGATAGATTTTGTTATATTAGGTCTCATGATTTTTTTTTTGTTTTTTGAATATGTTGCATGTATTTGTTATTTGTAGTGGTTGTTAAATGATGTAAGCCACTCAGAGTGGCCAATTGGCCAGATGGGAGGGAAACAGATAGATAGATAGATAGATATTGGAGCACTGTTTTTTAGATTATGATTTTTGGTACTTATGCTGCATCTAGTGTTTATCACTTTATAAGTAGAATAGTGTTTTGGAACTAATGGGGTGGTATATTAATGACTGACTGACTGACCGAATGAATGAATGAATGACATTTCTCTGTAGAAGGCCCCACATTCAGTCTCTAGTACCAGGAGTAAGATCGCTTCCTGAGACCATGGAGAAGCACTAGAAACTAAAAGACAAACTAGAATTGTGATCCTATCACTAACCCAGCCAAATTCCATTGTCCCATAATTAAAAACTCAAATTGGAGTAAAAGGCCACAAATTTATTGAATTACAGCAGCAGTAAAGCTGGCTAGCATGTGGTTGAATCCGTTTCATCTGGGGTCCCTCATGTCGCTTGATGTTATTTCACCATCTCAGAGGTATTCAACAGGATAAGATAGATTATACAAGGAAGACAAGATCTTTTTCATAGTAAACACATAAGGCAAATGTGGCAGGGGATCCAGCACATCACTAAATCAAAGAACATCATTCCTGCTGATGGGGAGACTTCATTGATGGCGGAGCTGATTTTTTTTTTTTGCCCGCTTTGAAGTGGGGCCACCAGAGGCTGCCAGACCTGATAGCATCTCTATCCAGGCACATAAAATTGTGCTGACCTGTTAAAGGGGGTTCCCACTAACCCCTTCAATCAGTCTCTATCCTCATCTACCAGTCAGTCCGGCTTGAAAGTTTCCCTCATTGTTCCATAGCCAAAGAAGTTCCCTAACAACAACCTCAGTGACTCCAGACCAGTGGCACTTGCTTCTGCCATCATGACATGCCTTGAAAAACTGGTCCATAGGCATATCACTTCTTGCCTTTCATCTACAATTAACAAACCAGTTTTCATACAGAACTAATAGATCCACAGAGGACACTATAGCCATCAGTCTCCACGCTAGTCTGACTCATCTAGAATAGTGGGGGGCCTAATGTGAAGATGCTTTTTGTAGATTTTAGTTCCACATTTAATGCAATCTTTCCACATAGACAGGTGTCCAACCTTGCAGACCTTGGGTTCTCATATTCCATCTGCTCTTGGATCATGGACTTTCTATTTGACCACTCCCAGAGGGTCAGATTGGTTAATTATATCTCCTCAGCTCTCATTCTGAACACTGGCACACCATAGGGCTTTGTGTTGAGTCCCTTATTTTATTATTTGTATACACATGACTGCACCTCTACTCACCAAAGTAATATTATTACTAAATTTGTAGATGATACAACAGTGGTGGGGCTTATCTCTGAGGGGGATGAGTCTGCCTACTGGGATGAGGTGGACTGGGTGCTTTTGTGGCATGAAGTCAATAATTTGGCCCTTAACATCAACAAAAATCAAGGAGCTCATAGTGCTCCTTGATACGTTACCAATCACTTTGTTATGAAACAAGATGGTAGGACATGTTTCATTATAAAACAAACACCATTTTTTCTTCTAGAAACAAAACGATTCATCCTAGAGGAACAGGGTAACTTCTTCAGACTCTTCCCTATAAGCTCCTCATACATTTGGAGAGGTTTGGTGATCAGGGGGCTGAGCTATTAAATTCTAAATGGGGGTTATTGAGTTGGGGAAACAGCTAATCACTCCCCCCATGGGGGGAGGGCTATATTAGCAGCTTCCCAACTCAATTAGAAATGATGTTCTCCTAGGGGGACACCCTTTGGAGTTTAATATCTCAGCTGCCTGAACCCAATGCTTCTCCAAATTTGGAGGGCTTACAGGGAAGAGTCCAAAGAAGCTGCCCTGTGATTTTGGTACCTCTGGGACACAGGGGAGCCATTAATGAATCATTTCATTGCATTTTGTTCTGAAAATTCTTTAAACATTCATTAGTAATGAAACAAAATGAAACTATTAAAGAAACAAAATGAAATGAAACACTATATTTTTGTTTCATGCCCATCTCTAGTCCACTCTAAGAAAGTGCCAAACATCTCAAAAGCATCAGACGAACTGAACAGCCCATGGACATGGCTTTATTGAAGTAATATTGGCCTTAGAATTTGAAACCCAAGAGGGTGAAGTCATCAGGGTAGATCGGAAAGAGCCTGAAGGCTGACTTTATGTCACATATTGCTGCCAAGGCTCTTGGGCCTAATGCTTGTATCAATGACACTGCATGATCAAAGGAGGCATATAGACTGGGTTTGCAACTTGTGGTTTACCCAAATCTGGGGCACAACTCCTAACCTTCATTACAGACATGTAGATGAATTTTCTAAGCTACCAGACAGGGGCAACAGAGCTTCTAGACTGCATCAAAATACAGTTTTTACAACAGAAAAAATCCTATCAATTTAATAAACTCCTCCCCTTTTAGATATAATCAGTTTTATACCCTTGATCATGCCTCTAGTCTAAAAACAGATTGTTTCTATGTGTCCATGATGCCAGTTTCTTGTTTCTTGAAAAAATCCATGGAGTGAACTTGTTATACAGTTGCAAAGTTGTATAAATATTACAATAAAAAGCTATGCAAGTTACATTCATTGTGAGATAGTTGCCCAAAGACATGGTAAAAGCCTATTTATTTATAATATTCAGACTCTCTGAAATGGAATAAGATCATAATATGTTAGTACTCTTGGTATTTAAATTGGTTGGAGTGTATTTATGTCAATAAAGAATGAAATGGCATTTCAAATGCAACTTTGGTTGACTAAAACCACTCAGATTTAAGTAATCTTCATCACATTGACTAAGAGAGCAATTAAAACTAAAACCCATGACTAAATTGCCATTGGCTCTAAGTAGAGTGAATCAAATTACATATTACATTGCTTTCTACTGTAGGCTTATGTGTATTTTAACTGCTTGGCTCCAACCCATCCATCATCAATAGTCAATCAGGAGATAAATATGTCATCAACCTAGAATGTGTACAATATAAAATTAGCAACCGTGGGAGGGGAAAGAAATCCCACTGCTTGGTCAAAAAAGAGCAAGATGACTGCAAAACAGCAAATGTAATCGTCTTTAATGGCTTTTGCTATTCTATTCCAGCAGCCTGCTAAGAATGGCAAATGTGTCTCGTTGCCAATCTAATCTGTTGCCAGAAATAAACCAAGCAGTGACTCCTTTTGCTAGGATATAACCAGGCTCCTTCTATCTTCTCCATTCCAAAAAACATTGTTTTAAATCCTGATGAGGTCTTCAAAGACTTGAGGGTGCTTATAAGTTGTTTCTCCCTTCTTCTTTCCTTCAGATTTTTATCTGAATGCTGTTCTGGTCACCACATCTCAAAAAAGACATAGCACAACTGGAAAAGTTGCAGAAGAGAGCAACTAAAATGATTACTGGGCTGGAGGACCATCCTTATGAGGACAGGCTAAAGCATTTAGGGTGCTTTAGTCTGGAAAAAAGGTGCCTGAGGGGGGATATGATTGAGACGTACAAAATAATGCAGGACATGAGTCAAGTGGATAGAGGAACACTCTTCTCCATCTCACAAAATACCAGAACTAGGGGGCATCCACTCAAATTGAGTGCTGGGAGAGTTAGAACAGACAAAAGAAAATATTTTTTCACCCAGCGCGTTGTTAGTCTGTGGAACTCCCTGCCACAGGATGTGGTGATGGCATCTGGCCTGGATGCCTTCAAAAGGGGATTGGACAGATTCCTGGAGGAGAAGTCCATCACAGATTACAAATCATGATGGAGATGTGTAATCTTCAGTCTCAATACCAGGGTACTTCAAGGGCCAGATGCAGGGGAGTGGTATCAGGAGATAGTTGCTTGTGTTCTCAAAGGCATTTGGAAGGGCCACTGTGAGATGCAGAAGCTGGACTAGATGGGCCTTTGTTCTTATATTCCTTGAGCTAGATTAAAGGGAGTGACAAGACATCTGATGATTGAAATTTAGAATCTGGCTCTCACATTTTCTATTCTAGCACCCACCTACCCATAGCCCATCCCTGAAATATAATATGCTCACTGAAAATTGCACATTGATTTAAAATGGGCTGGTTGGTGTTCTCACGTAAAGTCTGCAAAACTTGATGGTGTGCTGTTCACCCACATGGCCCAACACTTGGGATGGGATATCCATATTGTTTTTGGACTTCAAATCCTGCAGTTTTCTATTCTTTGTGTTTTACCTGATAAACAGGCACCTTACAGACACTTAGATGTAGCTCACTGGGGAGAAAAGCTTAACCTGGGCGGCTTTGAGGCCTAGCTAAGCCTAGCTGTGCTTATGTTCCTGTTCAGAAAGGACACTCTCACCAAACACTGGAGCAGGTACAGGAACCATGGATGGAGCTGGGTCCAAAACCTTCCAGGTTAGCCCTTTTCCCCAGGTGAGGCACATTTGTAAGGTACCCCTCAGGCACAGCTCCCAGAAGTTAGAATAATTGGATTTACAGCCCCCAAAATTCCCAGCCCTTCCTGGGAGTTTGCCAGTTCACACCAAGTCAAGCAAAACAACCATGAATACCCAATGTGGCTTAATGGTTAGCGTTAGAGGTGGGAACGAAACAGAAAAATGATGGTTTGGATTCTTCGATTTCGGGCCCACACTTGATTCAGTTTGGTTCGAGTTCATACAATTTTTTTTTTTAAAAAAATTGTACAAACCCAAACCGAGCTGAACTGGTTCAAGTCTGATGATTTACTTTACCGGGTGGCAGCAGCAGCGGCGGCGGCGATCCTGGAGGCAGCAGTGGTGGTGGCAGCAGGTTTTTTTTACAATGAAGGATGGGGATTCATCCAGGCATGCAAACAACTGCTATGTACTCTACATAGCCACAACATGCATAGCTAATTAGACCTAAGTATGGATAGTTCTGCTGAGAGACAGCAAGATCTTGTTGCCATCGTCTGTTGTTTTTAATGGCACCGACCACACAGCTCCTGGGGCCGTGTTGGCACTGGTTTTATTTTTCTTCTTCTTTTATTTATTTTAAAGCACTGACTGTGCGGCCCCTGGGGCCAGGTCAGTGTTTGTTTGTTTGTTTGTTTGTTTGTTTGTTTGTTTGTTTGTTTGTTT
>JAHTLZ010000025.1:123146-160151 GCA_023846285.1 Phrynocephalus versicolor | reverse complement strand
TTTGTTTGTTTGTTTGTTTGTTTGTTTGTTTGTTTGTTTGTTTGTTTTTAATAGCACCGACCACGCGGCTCCTAGGGCTGGGTCAGCACTCATTTTATTTTATTTTTTATTTTAAAATTGATTTTAGAGTGGCAACCAGGCAGTCCTCGGGGCCGGGTCGGTGCTGGCTTTATTGATTGATTGATTGATTGATTGATTGATTGATTGATTGTAATAGTGCCGACAGTGCTGCTCCTGGGGGGCGGGTCAGCACTTTGTTTTTTAAACAATTAATTTTTATTTTTATTTAAGAAGCCCCCAACCGGGGATTTTTTGAGGCACTAGCTTGGGGGCAGTGCCTGTACAGGCGGCGGAGTTCCAGGACCAGGAGAACTTTCAGTGGAGGCAGCAACAAGGTATTTCCATTTCATTTTGTTTCACTTTTCTTTGATGGTTTGGTTCGTTATTTGTTTTGTTAGCTAATGAAACAAATAACGAATAACAAAACAAATTAAAAATTCACTTTGTGCCTATCTCTAGTTAGAATCATGAATTAGGAAGACTCAGAAGACAGGCCCATATCCTTGCTCAGTGGTGGAAACTCACTGTGGGAGTAAAATAACTCATTATCCTTAATTAACATTTTCCACCAACATCATAGCTACCCAAAGTTTTCCGCCGACATAATGGCTCCCCAAAATTTTCCTGCAGCATAGTTCTACCACTGTACAGGGTCTGAATTGCCCTAATAATATCAATGAAGTTGCAGCTTTGCTTGCAACCAAAGGGTCTAATTTAACGTACACTGCATGGCTGTTAATGGGAATGACACTCTTGAATTGCAAGGCGGCATGGTTGCTGGTCAGAATGCCTGGATCAACAGGTCCTACAGGGACTCCTGTATTGTTATTTTTTTTGTCTACCTCCATGAGAAGAAGGACAGGAAGGGAGAGGGAAAATGTGTTCTCTACTGCAGCCTGGCTTACTAGTGTGGGGCTGATGGGAGAGTTTAATTTTTGTGCTTGCTGCCTGCCTACCTTAGATGTGGTGAGGTGGTAGCTTAGCTGTATTTATCAGGGACCCTTTACACAATCAAACCCTTATTTTCTGTTGCCATGGTGCTGCAAGGCACAGAAAGTAAAGCAAAGTACAGAAAAACATGTGTGTGGTAGTATGTGAATGTGCCTCCCTGTACTGAGAGAGAAGACACACACAACACAACAGCATCTGTTTGGGACTGGGACGGGGAAGGTTTTGGGAAGGCACATTGGGAAGGGGTTTGTTTATATTCTCCCCCCTACCACCTTTGAAGTACAACATTCCTTCCCACCCACCACCAACCAGTACCAGTTTCTCCATTCTCAACTGTCACAATAAGACTGTACCCAGCTGTCCCTCTTAATGATGGACCCATTTCAAAAAACCAACAAAATAGAACTGGAGTCCTCCTATTCCATAATTCCTAGCTGGAGTATTCTGGGCTGGCAATCTCCTGCCTTCCTTCTCAGCCTGCAAGTCTACCTGCATGTTATGCGATCTGAAAGATCCATGAATTTCTAAGACATGCCTGGCTGCCTTGGTGTACTTTAATTCTTGCTTTCCTGCCGGCCTGCCTGCCTGCCTGCCTGGTGGAGTGAAATTCTTCTGATACACCCCTTTATGCCTTGGTGGGCTTCAAGGGAGAGTCAGAGTCCACACTAGACATGGGCACGACTTAGTGGAATTCCCGTTTCCGTTCCTCGTTTCAGTTACGGAACAGAAACGGTAACGGGAATTACTCCGCCAGAACTCGAACTTGAACCGACTAAAGAATAATTGGGTCTGATTTGTTGTGTTCTCGTTCCTGGCATCGCGGTGATCCCGCGATGCCAGCGGCACAGAAAAAAAGTTTTTTTTAAAAAAAACCCGATTCCTGGCCAAAAAGCAGGTGAAAATATGCCTGCCTGAGAGGGCACCTACCAGAGGGGTGGTTCCCCCCCCCTCTCCTGTCCTGGGCTGCTCTGGTGGGGACTCGCAAGCAACAAGCCGGACTCGCCATGCCATGAGGTGTGGGCGGGGGATCGAAAATGGGGCGGTGACCGCAATATTTTTTTTGAAATTGTGGTCCAAAAACACACAAGCACCACATAGAAACATGAGAAAATTGCTATTTTAAAACTGCCAGAATTTTTACAGTAGCACTGGGTTTTTTCTTGCAACAAAATGTCTCCTCTGTCCTCTCTCTATTGATTTTATTTAATTTATTTAATTTATTTATTTTTTTACACCTGCGCAATGATGGGCTGGCCATGGGAGTGGACCATGCAAATTTTTGGAGCCATTCCACCAATCGCATGGCCACTTGGCCACTGAGACTTCTGGGATGTGCCAAAAAGCCCACTAAACCCTGCCCTAGCCCTAACCCTAACCCTAACCCTTAGTCCCTTACCCATACGCCA
Source organism: Phrynocephalus versicolor (assembly GCA_023846285.1). Taxonomy (NCBI): domain Eukaryota; kingdom Metazoa; phylum Chordata; class Lepidosauria; order Squamata; family Agamidae; genus Phrynocephalus; species Phrynocephalus versicolor. The sequence goes on along the minus strand of JAHTLZ010000025.1, from coordinate 157,734 downwards.
GTACACTGTCCTCTTAGTGGGTCAGAGAGGCACCCAGAGGTGTACCCCACTACCCCACCCTAACCTCACCAGTAACTAGCCTAACCCTAGCCCTTGCGCTAACCCTGTCCCCTAAGCCAGATCTGTACTTGCATTGCACTACACGCAAGTACACTTCCCTTCTTAGTGAGCCACAACGGGTGCAGAGAGTCCGCCAGTCTGTCACTTGTGGCTCTGGCTGTGCTGCTGACTCCTGCAGGCTCGGCTCGGCAGCATGTGTGCCATGCAAACCATGCCCGTCGGGGCCTGACTGATGCAGGGAAGGCACCCCAAAAAGAGGGGTGCCTCTGCCAGTCTGTCTGCAACTTGGTATGCATATTCATATGGCTATGCATGCCCTTTTGCAACAGGCGAGGAGAGGAGGCCCCCATGCCATGGGGGGTCTCCAGGAGCCTTCTTTCCCTTTCTAGCGGGTGAGGATAGGAGGCACCCCCCCAAAAAAAAGAGGTGCCTCCAGGAGCCCACTTCCCTTCATAGCGGGCCAGAGGAGGCACCCACCGCACAGAGGTGCCTCCAGGAGCCTGCTACCCCCCCTAAACCAGTATAATGACAGACAAAAAAACGAAAAACGAAACGACTATTTTTTGCGAAGTTTTGCGAAAAATGGAAACGAGCCGACAAGGGCCGCCTCTGACACACGACAACTCGAAAACGTCATTTTCCCTAGTCGTGCCCATCTCTAGTCCACACCACAGTGGTTTCCATGCTGCTACATGCCTAGATGGGATCAGTATTTCCAAGGACTTTACAATTGCAAAAGTTCTTCTACTGGGGTCACCCCATTTGGTGTTGAACAGCTTGGCCCCCTTACCCCAAACCTTTCCAAATGTGGGGTGTTTAAAGGGAAGAGCTTGAGGGAGGTCCACAGCAATTTTCATGCTGCTAGATGCCCAAGATCAGTATTTCCAAGAACAGAAAATGGCACTTAGAAATGTTATTTCCATGGGGCATCCCATTTGAAGTTCAATAACTAGGCCCCCCAAACCCCAAACCTCATCAAATTTGGAGGGCTTAAAGAGGACAGCCCAAGGAAGGTGTGCACCAAATTTGGTGCCTCTAGGACCCCAGGAGATGCACAATAGAGAAATGAATAAATTCATTACTATTTCATTTTGTATAAATCTTTTTAGAACATTCATTACTAACGAAACAAAAGGAAGCGAGGGGCCAACAAAAAGAAACAAAATGAAACAAAATGCTATTTTTCCATTTCATGCCCATCCCTAGTCTAAACTTGTTTATGTCACCAGAGATCAGTAGTTTCTCCATGTGTTACCTGAAAGAAAGGGCTTTATGAATAATGAGTACTGGGACACAGTAATCCTAAGTGGAGTCAACCCAACTTGTGAATCATGATGCATTTTGTAAACATGCTCTTCATATGGTTTCCCCCTGGTTGAGAGCCCAACCCCAAGCATTCTGGCACCCAGCCAATACATCCACCAGTGCTTCCTGTGACTCTGCCTGGCTGCACATACAAGAATCCTGCCCCATTCTGAGACAGCTGCTTCACCATGACCTTTGGGCAAAGTCTCACTGTACAGTGCAGGCATCACCACAGAAGCAATATATTCCTTGGACCTCCGTTGCGCCTCCTCCCCGTCTTTTCCCTCTCACTCTGGGCTAGGCGACTCCTCTCAGCTGCAAACCATTAAAGGATTAGATAAGGAAGGAAGGAATGGGGTGGGTGTGACTTGCATTGCAGCCAGCATGAAGGGTGAACTTCCAAGTTAATCTGCAGCCCTATGGGAGCACTGTTTGGAATTTCAAATGTAACACAGGCTGCAAATTAAAGTTCAACAAAGCCAAATTGTTCCAATTCAGCTCTTCAGTATAGCCACATCCTTAGTTATCCATTTTAGCATTTTATTGGGCAAAGAATACATGATCAGATTAAAAATGCGAACAAATGACACCCTGAAATCTCAGAAACCCAAACTGGGATTATTACTTGGCAAGTAACCTTAGCTGTAAATGCTTGAAACAGTCACCTAGCCCAATCTTGTCCACTTTCAGTAGTGGTGGCTCTTAAGAATGGAAGAATGTGTTTGCACCACATTCTTCCATCATGAAAAGAGGTGGTCACAAAACAGAAAACCCATGGTTCGGATTCGTCCATTTTGGGCCCACCCTTAGTTTGGTTCTGTTTGGATTTGTACACATTTTTTAAAAATTCATATGAACCCAAACTGACCCAAACTGGTTCGGGTCAACTTACCAGGCAGCGGTGGCAGTGGTGGCGGCTGGTGATCCTGGGCCCTGCAGCAGGAGCTTTTAGAGGTGCTGGCTTGCGGACAGCACCTCATTTATTTTTATCTTCAAGCACTGACCATGTGGCCCCAGGGGCCAGATTGGCACTCTTTTATTGTCTTGAATTTGGAGTGCTGACCTGGCTACCTGTGGGCCGGGTTGGCGCTCCATTTTTTGTTTGCTTGTTTTTAAAGCACCAACCGTGTGGCTCCTGGGACCGGGTTGGCACTTGTTTTTATTTATTTATTTATTTATTTATTTATTTATTTATTTATTTATTTATTTATTAGCTTGTTTCAGAGCGCCGACTGCATGGCTCCTGGGGCTGGGTCGGCGCTACTTTCATTTATTTATTTATTTATTTATTTATTTATTTATTTATTTATTTATTTATTTATTTATTTATTTATTTTGGATTTAAAAGCACCCGTACATTCCCTTTCCCTTCCCCTCCCCCTCCCTGAACCTCAAACCCTTCCTTCCATCCCAGCTTCTCCACTGGACAAATAGTGAATGCAATTCATCAATTCATCCAGTGCCAGGCGGGGACTTTTTGAGGAGCTGGCTTGGGGCCAGCACCTCTACTGCAGTTCCAGCAGCGACAAGGTAGGAGTGGGTCTAGGAGGGGGGTAACGAAAAACAAAGTGAATAAAAAGGAAATTTCCGTTTAATTTCGTTTTGTTTTTCTTTGATGCGTCCCTTCGTTATTCATTTCATTAACTAACAAAACAAATAACGAATCATGAAACAAACTAAAAGTTCCTTTTGTGTCCACCTCTAATCATGAATAGTTTATGTCAGAAACTGAATATGAAGAAATTAGCACATTTGAGCAAGTTCTTTTAAAAAAGGAACTAAGGGCCTTTTCACATGACCCCTAAGATCCGCTGGCCACTTAAATTCGGACCAGAGATCTTGGGGGTTCATTGCTCTTCCTGCGTCCCCACCCCTCCGCACTTCCTTGCTCCTGCCTGCGTGAGGGGAGGGAGAAAAAAAGAGAGGAAAAATGCAGGCTCACCTCCGAAGCTGCCCGGAGCCCCGTCGTCGTCCTGATTCCTTCTCTTAAAGGGGCGGGAGGCAAAAAAAACAGAAGCGAGGAGAGCCCGGCACTGTAGGTTACATCCCGATCTGGGATTTTTCACCCTCCGAGAGCAGGTACATGAAAAGTGCGCTGGGGCGCGCTTAGGGGGGCGTGGTCGCACTTAATTTTCTGTAAACTCCGGAGCTGGTGGGGAAACAATTTTAAGCTCCGGAGCTGGGAGCCATTTGTGGTGGAGTTTAGGGATCGTGTACAAATACCCTAAAAACAAATCCTTTTCCATTTACACTGGCTGAATGCAATAGCTAATAGTATTTCCAGCATTCAAGGGATCATGTAGGTCCTGCCTGCTTTATAGGTATGAAAGATGGGGCACCTTTCTGGAAAAGAGAAGGAACAAGGAAAAGGGGAGGAGGAGGAAATGGCCAACCTGATCCAGGGGCATATCTAGGGGGGTAGAAGGGTACATCTGCCCTGGGTGCAGAAATCACATGCCTACAGGATTGCCCCCCTTACTGGGAGGATGCAATGGGGTTGGTGAGGGCTGGAGGGGTGCAAAAACAACTTTGTCCCCAGGTGCACCAAAACCTTGCTACACCACTGAGGTGATCTATATCACAAATGGACCTGAAGACACAGAGCTTTTAAGCTTTTAAGAAGCATTACAGAAAGCCACAGGGTTATATGGATGAGTCTGTGAACTTTGACTCTTCCACAAGAAGGAAGGAAGGAAGGAAGGAAGGAAGGAAGGAAGGAAGGAAGGAAGGAAGGAAGGAAGGAAGGAAGGAAGGTTTCTATGCCAAGTTGTGATAAAGTTTGCAAATTATCCTGTTTTCATGGGGATCAGCATCCATCTTGTTGTTTCACACTAGAGATGGGCACAAATGGCTTTGTGCTGAGACACTATGCTTCAAGGACATGGCACCCATACATTCCCTTCCCCTTCCCCTTCCTGAACCTCAAACCCTTCCTTCCACCCCAGCTTCAACACTGAGCAAGTAGTGCATGCAATTAATCCAGTCCTAGCAAGAGCATCTGCTTATCTCCTTGGCCTCCTCCTCGGCAGCTGCCCATTCAGAGGAGGAAGAAGAGGAGGGACATCTGGAGCACAGCTTTTAAGTGGGTGGCTGCTTGAGGAGGCAGAGAAAGGAAGCAGATGCTTCTTCCACACCCAAAGAGAAGGGGAAGAACAGTGCGTCCCAGCTGGTGGTTGTGGAAACTGGTAGGTGAGAGATTTGGAAAGAGAATGTCTTCAAAACCCAGTGTGCCAGTAAGAAGATATTTTGTGCCCATCTCTTTTCCACAGTTTTCCAGTCACAAAGACAACTAGATCCATTCTTGCTACTGACTGATGTAGATCTGAATCCATAAATGAAAACCTTAAAAGCATGAATTCCTCACACTGTCCAAGCTATGGGCTGTTATTGTACTTTCATAATGTTGCCACCCATGATATTGTATTTCAGGTTCTCACCCATTCAACATAGAAAGGGAACTAATACTCAGGCATTACTTATCAAATTCATTGCACACACAAATGTGGGGTGTGCTAGTCCTGCCTCTCTATCACTGGTTTCTTTATGCCCAGATTGGCCGTGCTGCCAGATGGTGCGGTTTAACAGTTCAATTAATCATCATCATCATCATAATAATAATAATAATAATAATAATAATAATAATAATAATAATAATAATAATAATAATAATAATAATAATAATAATACGCAGAAGTGACAAGTCAGATGAAGAGAGGTTGATGTATGCATGAATGTTTCTAGCCCTGGTTGAATGCCTTCATGCAGAAATAAAGTAATCGTTCATCTTTAAACTGGGGGTAGAGCAAACATTCTCAACCCCTCACAGAATAGGTGAACATTGCAAGTGGAACCTGAAAAGGACTTCTCTCAAGCTCTGAGGAAAATTAAAAAAAAATAAAATAAACCCATGGTTATGAAAGATCCCAATGGGCCCTTAATTGTGTTTACAAACAGCTGAAATATTTTAACTTTGCAAAAACAGCTCAGGGCAAATTACAAATCAAGAAACAGGGAAATGGTGGGTTTGCATATCCCTGTACTTCAAGCAAAGGGGCAGGAAGCAAGCAGAGGGAAAGAATTGCAATCCAAATGTTTCATTTGCTCACTCAAGTGCCGGCCTCATATGGAATAGGAGATAAACACACATATTTAGCAGATATAAACTTTTACAAAGAAAAATATATATGTCTGTCTGTGCTGGTAAACAGAATTAACATTTTAAAGAATCTTTTTTTCCCCTCCACTTCCAAGAGCTTACCTTGTTTATGATTACATTGAGGGTGGAAGAAAAAAAATCTATCATGCAATTTGTGTACCACATCATCAAGCAATTTCTGTTGGCTTCTTTCTCAGTCATTTCTTTGTGACACCACTATCTCGGCATTATACAAGCTACAAGAAAAGTATAATTTCAAACATTAAACGCAGAAAGAAAGAAATCAAATAGGCAAGGGAAATTGATTATGGTGGGATTTAAAAAGAACCTCAATGGTGCATTTCTCCTTTTGCTTCTCAAATTTCCTCTTTTGCTTCTCAAAGTGATGAGTTCTAACCCAATGATTTCCATTTTGATCCTCAGTTAGTTCTTTGCTCCATGACATGGAAGAGGTGAGCGGAATTATCAACATAACATTCTTCAGAGCAATTTGGCTAAAGCAAACTAGCATATGAAATATCAGATGCAGCGGGATTTTTCTATTATGTTTCATTTAAACACACATGTTATGAATTCCCCATTGATGGATCCGACTAGGAAAATATTTCTCTTTGATTCTTAAAGGGCAGAGACAATAGAGCAGAAACAGCTATTACTTGTTTAAACAAAGTCTGCACAACAAACCTTCAGCATCAATCCACCTGGCTGAACAAGCTTGGATCTTCCTCTTGCACAGCTTTCCCTTAGGTCACGATGGACTTCATGGCAGGCATGGGATTTCTGTCCTTAGACTACTTCTAGTCCCAGAATTCACCTACAATCCCCCACACAGACTTTGAGCCTTTTCACACAACCCCTAAGATCCGCTGGCCACTTAAATTCGGACCAGAGATCTTAGGGGTGTGTTGCTGTTCCTGCGTTCCCACCCCCTCCGCACTCCTGGCTGCTGGCTGCATGAGGGGAGGGAGAAAAAAAGGAAGAAAAGAATGCCGCTCACCTCCATTCTGCCATCCCGGCACTGCATTCAGATCTCTTAAAGGGGCGGGGGGGCAAAAAAAGAACAAACAGAAGCAAGGAGAGCCCGGCAGTCACTACGTTATATCCGCATCAGGAATTTTCACCTCCGGAGAGCAGGTACTTGAAAAGTGCGCTGGGACGCGCTTAGGTGGGCGTGGTCGCACTTAATATTGCTTGCCGGAGTTGCCTCACTGCAGGTAACCCCCCCACACACTAATTTTTAGATTACATGAGGGGGCTCTCAATGGCCCATTCCTGTATGGAGAGCTATGAAGTAATTCTCAGCAATACAGCCCACTAAGAAACCACCTTATGCATTGCTGAGGACAATGTCTACCTTCTATCTTGGCAGTACACACCATTATATTTAAGAGATTTCACAGTACAATGTAACGGATCAGGTCCACACAAGTATACAGGCCTCAAAGCCAAATATGGTATAGTGATCCATATGAGCCACGTGGCGCAGTGGTTAAATGCCTGTACTGCAGGTAAAACTGTGCTCACGACCTGGGGTTCAATCCCAGGTAGCAGGCTCAAGGTTCACTCAGCCTCCCATCCTTCCGAGGTAGGTAAAATGAGTACCCAGCTTGCTGGGGGTGTGGAGGAATGTGTAGCCTGCATACTGTAATTAAAAAGAGACTACTTGAAGTGGTATGGGGTGATATATGAGCAGAACACTTTGCTTTAATGATCGTAGCAATAATTTTTTTCCTTTCAGTCATTGGCTTTCTCCTAGCAGTTGTGGTCTGTGACTCACTCCATTCTGGGATGACTTAACTATTACTCAGACCCTGGGCCACCTTGGCTTCCCATCACATATTCCCTTAGGAGAGTTCCCACTTTCTTTAAACTTTTTAGATGAAAGTCCTAGAAATTGAATTGAAAGGCTACATAGAATAGAACTTAATGTGTGGCTAGCTCTTAGCAGTTCTGAAATGGAAAAGTAGAGACTGATATACTGGAAAGGTAGGTAGGCAGCTCTCCTATCTTTCTCCCATGTGTTCTCTAAATCTAGTAAATATTTAGCTGATGCTGGAAGCCAAAGTGGAAATTAAATGAATGTGTTGTCCCAGATCTCTGTAAATGCCCAAGTGAGCAACTTTGCTGGCTGATCTCATGGCACTGTAGCAGCCAATAGTTGGATGCCTGCCACTGTTTTTCTCCCAAGTGAACTGCTTTATACACTTCTAATTAAAAATAATCCCTCTCTCCCCCCAAATGTTGCCTCTGCAACCAAATGTCCCAAGTGCCATTTAAAGGCCTGGTCCTGCCAGCTGAGCAAAGCTGTCAGGAACCAGAAGCAGACGATGGCAACAAGATCTTGCTGTCTCTCAGCAGAACTATCCATACTTAGGTCTAATTAGCTACGCATGCTGTGGCTTTGTAGAGTACATATCAGTTGTTTGCATGCCTGGATGAATCCCCATCCTTCATTGTAAAATAAGTCATCAGTTCCTCTTTGGGTTCGTGTCTCATGTCCTTGTAATTGCTCAAATATGTTCTGGGAACAGTGCAGAGCTGTGGAACAGAACAATTTTGTCATATTCAGAGCCAGCTTCAGGCTTTGAGGAAGCACTTAAGCAAGTGCTCCAGTCAACAGCATCCTCGCTGCCAGTTTGTTGCCTTCTGCCATCCAGCAGGAAAGCACAAGCAAATGAGCAGGCATTGGTTCCTCTTTCTACTCATCTGTTTTACCAGGAAGGGGCACTCAAGTTGTGAGACTCAAGCCGGACTTAAATCACACCAGTAACCTGACTCAGGTTCAACTCCCACCCCCCTCCACCAGTGATTTGAGATTAGAGATGTGCACAAAACAGAAAAAGAGCATTTCATTTTGTTTCATTTCATTTCCTTTGCTGTTTCATTTCATTTTGTTATTAACATTTTTTTAAAAAATAATGTAACAAAACAAAACAATGCAAAGTGATTCGTTATACTATATGGGTCTGCTCCCCTGGTTCCTAGAGGCACCCAATTTTGTGGGTAGCTCAATAGCTGGGGCAGCAGGTTAGAAACTGCCATCAGGCCTGTAGCCAACATCCAATCCTCTCTCTTTCAATTTCAATACAGGAGGTTTATAGGTAAAAGGAGTCAGGTCTTACCATATCCTCTTGATTTCATATGATTTTTTTTTCCATGGGAGCTTTCCCAATCAACATAAAATCATCCACCACATATAACTGACAGCCCATCTATTCCCAGATGGACCACTATATCTTACTTGTACATCACCCATCCCACCTCTCTACACACAGGTTGCAATTTCCAGGTTGATGTCCTGACTCCTTTGGATGGCGTTGGTATGCTCTGACAAGGGAACACAAAATGTTTCATTATGTTACTTGACCTAATGCTTGCTTATGTTTTGTTTCATAACCTTACAAAATGGCAAAACATCATCTCATTTTTCATTTTGTGCCCAACTCTACTTTAGACTCAACTCTTTTTTCTTGGGGGGGGGGAAACCTTCCTTTTAATAGGGACACAACCTTGATCTGTTGGTCGGCTGTCAACCTTTCCCAAAATGTGGAGAATTTAATCTGTAGGTGTTGAGGGAATTTGAAAGAGTCACCTTCTCTAGGCCTCTCCCTTATTGGCCTCATCCTCTTGCCCACTGGGTGTTGTCTGAACACTGCTCCATGTCAGTGATATTTATTTATTTATTTATTTATTTTCAAATTTGTATACCGCACCTATTTCCCGAACGGGAACTCAGGGTGGTTTACACAAGGATTTAAAAAAATTAAAAACAATAACAACAACATCTAAGATGGCGAACCCGTATTGGCAGGAGGCGGGGGGGGGGAAATGTACTCCTAGCAGTTTCCGAAGGCGCCCCTAAATAGCCAGGTCTTCAAGGCTTTCTTGAAGGATGCCAACGAAGGAGCTTGCCGCATCTCGCTTGGCAAAGTGTTCCAAATAGCAGGACCAACAACTGAAAAGGCCCGATTACGGGTAGTCGCTTTACGGGCCTCCTTCGGCGTGGCAATTCGAAGCGAGAGGGCCAAGGAAGATCGGGTGGGTCGGGCCAGGTCTAATCGTCTGGAGATACGCTCTGCCAGATAGACAGGGGCCAAGCCATGGAGGGTTTTGTAAACCAAAACCAACACCTTGAACCTTATTCGGGAGGCAATGGGCAACCAGTGCAGGTGGGCCAGGATGGGGATGATGTGGTCAAACTTACGCGCACCAACCACCAACCTGGCCGCTGCATTCTGGACCCGCTGCAATCGCCGAACAAGATTCAAGGGGAGCCCCATGTAGAGGGTATTGCAGTAATCCAACCTTGATATGACCAGCGCCTGTACCACTGTCCTCAGGGAATCCCTGACACTTTCACTTGAATCATTGGGAATTCACTCCTTGCCACAAAAAGAGACGTCGATCTTCATTGTGCCTTTCTTGTTCAATAGTTTGTACAGAAAACCTCATTGGTTAATCCTGTGCATAGAAGGTGCCATTATGCACAGGAATTGTAACCCTCCTGCATAGTTTTGTGGTTTTTTTGTTCCTTTTCCAGATGAATCTTGTGCAGGAAAGATGCTATTCTGTGCAGTCCAGTCCAGTACAGGCTGACATATCTACTTTTTCCAGGTTAATCCTATTCAGGATCATATCATTTGGCACAATAATTTTAATGGTCCTATACAGCTCACAATTTCCCCTACAAAGATTTAAAAACTTAGTAAAACTCCTGAGAAATATTGTGAAATTTCCAGTGAGGGTTTCCTCAAAGGACAAAAGACTGATTTTCCTTAGTTTTCTTCAGAGAGTGAGAGGTCCTGAGATTCAAATCCTTAACACTCACGTTCATGAAAAAGGCAGCAACACCAGTTAAACTCAATCAGCCCTCTTGTGGCATTGCTATGGATTTAAAAAATCTTTCGGACTGTGGTACTTGTTCCTTCAAGTAAGGAACAGTTTTTTCAACTAATTCTGCCCAGAAGTGCATTGGTAGTCATTAGAACTGTTATAAACCTGTCAAGAACTGTCCCTTTGACCAGCCTTTGCCAGCAACTTTGCTGCTACATTTCAAACCAATATCTTTCTAGCACTTAAACACTGCCAAAGTCACTGAAAAAAATATAGTCTTTTGCAGTAAGATGGCTGTGATATTCATTCTGTCCTAAGTGGTGATTGACTTGAATGGAAGGAGCAAGAACAAGGATATTTCTTGCTCCAAATGAGGTTTTCTTTAACATCTACTACTTTCATATATTGTTATTATTATATTAGAATTAATGTTAGTACTTAATATTAGTTAATTGTGATGATATAAGAAAGATGACATCCACCACCACCACCACCACCCGAAATAGCTTGAATGGAACACTGAAGGGGAGGGTCAAATAAAACTCAGTGTGTGAGACCCCTCTTCAATCTCTACTGGCAGCTTTACTGAGAGGGTTCACCCAAAGGTGAACATGATCCCATTCTTGTATAATAACCTCTTTTGTTCTTTGAGAACAGCTGTGCAGGGTGTAGAGATAAGAATGTCAAGCCTGACACAACATTCTTTGAAAGGAAGAGGGGGGATTAAAGCCAGGCATGGGAATTTTTTGATTTATTGCACTACAATTTCATAATTCTCCATTTCACCTGACAGACCCATACTGATGGACACCTAAGTGTGGTTCACCTGGAGAAAAAGGAGCTTGGAAGGTTTTGCCACTTAGAATAGCTCTTGTTTTAGTAGTTTCCTGTTTATAAAAGAGCTCCCAAAGAGCATCGGGGCAGATACAATTCTGAACAGAAAGCCAGGGATGATCTAGGTTGTTGTTGGTGAACCTTTGGCACTTCAGATGTTTTGGACCACAGCTCCCACAGTCCTTTGCCATTGGCAATACAGGCTTGGAATTCTGGGAGTTGTGGTCCAAAACAGCTGGAGTGCCAAAGGTGAGCCACCTCTGATCTGGTTTATGCTAAGCCACGAAGTCCTTCCCAGTTCAGCCTTTTCTCCAGGTGAGCCACATTTTGCTCTCTGTATGCATGGGCCTGTCAGATGGAACTCACAGAATGGAGAATTCGTGGAATCATGAAGATGGAAAGCATCTATAAGGCCATCGAGCCCAACACCCTGTGCAAGGGTGCTTCCATTTGCTTCCATTGGCCTGCATCCTTCTTGAAGTGCAGTGTCTAGAGATGGACACAGTTCTCAACCAGTTCCTAACCAGTGCCAAGTACCTGCAAAAGGGAACTATTACCTCATGGGCTTAGTAGACTATGCTTCTATTAATGCAACTATTGATACTTCTATTGATGCAAATGGAAGCAAGTTCAAAGGAGGGCAACAGGGATGATTAGGGGGCTGGACATCAAGCCCTATGTGCAGGGCATCCCTGAGTGCAGGACATGCACCAGTGGGCTCATGTGACAGCGAGGCAGATTTTGGTCAGGGAAAAAAAAGCTTCCTAACTGTTGGAGCAGTACAACGATGGAACTGCTCACCTTGGAGGGGGGGAGTGCTCCAGCACTGGAGGCATTCAAGACAAACTTAGACAACCACCTGGCTGATATCTATGTTTAGCCTTTCAAAAAGAAGGCTGAGAGGAGATATGATGGGTATGTTTATATATTTGAAAGGATGTCATATTGAAGAGGGAACAGGTTTGTTTTCCATGGCTTCAGAGAGTAGGACTCGGGGCAATGGTTTCAAACTACAGGAAAAGAGATTCTATTTGAACATTAGAAAGAACTTTATGATGGTTAGAGCTGTTCGGCAGTGGAATATGGGCGTTTATACACGACTCCTAAGCTCCGCGGCAAAGGGCTGCAAGCTCCGGACCTTAAAAATGTTTCCCCACCAGGTCCGGAGTTTGCAGACAATTAAGTGCGACCCTGCCCACCTAAGCACGACCCAGCTGCACTTTTCTTGTACCTGCTCTTTGATGGTGAAAAATATTTAATGTGGATGTGCTGGGCTCTCCTCGCTTCTTTTTGTTTTTGTTCTTTGCCTCCCGCCCCTTCAAGAGCAACCAGGGAGTCACTGGCGGCTCGCCCGGCAGCTCCCACCAGCACCGGGGAGGTAAGGTTTTCTTCTTTTGTCCTTTTTTTTCCCTCCCTCCCTCATGCAGCCAGCAGCCAGCATGGAGATGCACGAAGAGCAACAAACCCCTAAGATCGCTGGTCTTAGGGGTCGTGTAAAAGCGCCCTATGATGCCACAGAGGGTGGTGGAGTCTCCTTCTTTGGAGGTTTTTAAGCAGAGGCTGGATGGCCACCTGTCGGAATTACTGTGATGGGGTTCCTGCAGGGCAGGGGGTTGGACTGGGTGGCCCTTGAGGTATCTTCCAACTCTATGATTCTATGATTTTACAATTCTATGAACTTAAGTAGCATTTGCCTTTTTTGGTAGCCACATCACACTGTTGGCTTGCATTTAGTGTGTGATATATAACAACTCCAAGTTCTTCTCATTCATAATATTGCTGAGCTGGGTATCCTCCATCTTTTAGCTGAATTATGGAATCTGTAGTCGAAGAAATTTATTTTTTAAAAATCCCATGCATTGTTTTACCTTGAAGGTAGGGCGAACAAATCATGAGCCTCAAAGTGGTGAAACTACAGTATTGCAGCCAAAATTCTAGACACAGCCTGGGTTCAATCCCAGGTAGAAATCTCAAGGCTGACTCAGCCGTTCATCCGTCTGAGGTTGGTAAAATGGATACAGAGCTTCTGGGAGAGGGCAATGTGTATTCTGCCTAATTTAATTGTGAATCACCCAGAGGGTACTTTAAGTTCCGAGTTCCGTCTCGGAAGATGGGGCAGTATATAAATATAATAAATAAATAAATAAATAAATAAATAAGTGCTATGGGGCAGTACATAAGCAGTACACCTTGCTTTTTCTTGGCATCAGTTGATTTCTAATTCATATGACTGTTGCATGCATTTATGCCTAAATTCAGTTTATTTTATTTGTCCATTAATTTCTAATGCAATGTTGTTTTAATCTCCTGATCTTTATATGGTCCATGGTTGGCAGAGATAATAAAAATAACATTAATAGTTTCTAAAGATGGAAATGAAATGAAAAAAATGATCCATGTGGTTTGTAGTTGGTGGCTACCCATGAACCATCCTTAAACCCAGGAAAAAATGAAAGTTTTCTGGGTCATCTTTCCAGTTTGTGCCTGGAAGGGGAGGGACCTCCCTCCTGGAAGGGAAGACAGGTCTCTGGTCTCTGAAGATGTGAGTTGGGGAGGAGGAAGAAGAGGCAGTGGCAGGATCAATGAGGGAGGTGATGGGCCAGTGGGAATGGTTGGCAGCATCCATTTCACTGACCGAAGATGAAGTGTCAAGCAGGAAAAAAAAGTTTGGTGCTTTCTTTCATTTTGGCAAAATGGCCAGCACCATGAGTCAACCTGGTTCATGTTTTTCTCCAGTTCATATTTTGATTTGTGTCCATCTCTAATAGTATCATTAAAATGATAATGATGATATTCAGTGAACTCCTAGCACATGCACCTTCATTTAAAAATATGCTACATGCTCTACCATTAAGTAATGTCTCCAGCTCAAGAACTATACTCAACAGTTCATTGCTGGAGACAGGTAACCTGTATGAATTTTGCTATCCTTATGGCTTCGGTCTTTTTAACATTGCATTACCTGCAATCCAGCTCTGTACATGTGACAATAGATGAAACCCTCTGGTTGAATGAGTAGGAGATAACCTTCCACACTGACTACCCAGTGTAGTTCCTAAACAGCATCAGTATCTGTATTTCAAAATCCAAGCATAAGATCTGAGTGGGGAGACAGAGGTTTGAAGGTTGCATGGTGGAATTGATTCCTTCCTACTCTGCTCATGAAGTAGCCTCTAGGTGAGATCGATCAATCGATTGATCGATCGATCGATCAATCAATCAATCAATCAATCAGCACCTTCTATTTGTGCATGGGCCAAGCAGGATCCTGGCTAATGGGAACAAGGGAGAAGATCACTGAAAATTGTTTCCACTGTTTGGGGGGAATATACCTCACCTGGAACAGAGAGATTCCAATGAAGTCTAGAAACATAGCTTTTGTGAACTTTTACTACTAAAAAGAATTGTAAACAGTCAAGCAACAACAATGAAGCATCATGGCTACAGTAGTCATGTGTGTCTCTCACCCCATCTGAGAACACCTGAACAAATTGAATGATTTATTATTAAAAAGAAATGGAAAATGGAACAAGTGAAGGGGAAAGAGAATAAAATATAAATGTAATATTTCTGATCAGTTCATGCACATGAATCCGAGGAGTAACATGGGCATTCACTCGCTGAAGCTCTTCTGCTCTGTTGTTGTTTTAATATAGAAATGGAATTAATATCTATTCTTGCTCCAGCAGGTTAACACAAGAAACCTCAGTCTAAGTGAAGGGAGAACTTACACTGAGACTCCTACATAGCCTGGAATGCTTTCCTGGCACATGTAATCCAAGCAAGGGGCCAAGCTCCTCATATTCCAGGACTTATTTCATTGTCCTCCTGATATGAGCAGAAATAGCATTGCAATTGCTTCCATCACTCTGACACAGCATGTCAAGGGGATTCAAATACCATTCACCCTTGCTTGTTTTGTTTCATCCTTTATTTATTTATTTATTTATTCATTCATTCATTCATTCATTCATTCATTCATTCATTCATTCATTCAAATATTCATCCCATGATAAATCCCTCAGTGCTATCCACATCCTATTAAGGTCCAGAACAAACCAAGGTGCATCTCAGCGTGATTCATTAATAGGTGACGAGAGAAAGCTGTGATTGATGACTGATTATTTATAAAGTATTCTTTAATCATTCAGTTCTTTTCAAGGATGTTAGGCATCCCTTACCCTCCTCATTAGACACAGAACAGCTGCATCAATAGGATGCTCCTGTGAACATTAATGGAATGGCAACAATTCAGGTCTTAGGAACGAAAAGTTTGAAGGTTGTTACTGTAAACACACAAATGTGGGGTTTTCATCTTGTGGAAAAGGTGTAGACTTTTTTCTTCTCCCTCTGTTATTTTTTCATTTTGTGTGTCTCCATTTCTAATCCCCGACGCCCACTAGTCAAACAGTACTAAATCAAAAATGCAAGATGTCTGAATCATTTTAATGAGTTCAATAAAAGCCTACAGGTGAGAAACTTCAGGAAATGTTAAAAAGAATGTGTTCCAGAAAAAAAAGAAAAGGAAGAAGAAGAAGAAAAGGGGGAAAAACTTGTGTGGCTTCAATAGAGAAATCTTAGCCACATGCCCTTGGAGGAACATATAGCGGTTTCTGAAAAGATTTATGCTATCACACCGCCAAAGTATGAACATGCAGCTGCTGTCAGGGCTCTCTGCAACCACTGACACTTTAAAAAGCACTTCCAGGTGGAAGGATGTACCTGTGTCGCTTATATTGCCTCGAGATTCTAATGAGGACTGCTGCTGTCATCCATAACAGCTTGGGACCAGAGGAAGCCAGTTTTTCAAAAGGCATCTGCTGCATGTTTAGAATATACCCAATTGTGGCTTTGTTTCATGCCCACTGTTTGGTATGTGTAGGAATGGAATGAGGTTTGGCATACCCAACTGTCAGCCTGCCACACTGAAGAAATCTCTTGTCAAATGGCTACCACACCAGCAAAAGCACAGAAACAGCAGCCCTTCCTCTTGAAACTGGTGCCGTGCAATTTATTTGACGAAATTGCAAACTGTATTGGAATGAATGGATCAAATCTGAAGTGTATAGTGCTGGATTAATAGAGGCTAATAGAGAATATGTAGGTTACCGCCTCAAGTGGTCTTTTGCAACGTGAGTATGCTTACCCTCTATTTGTGCATTTTGTGCATTTGCTCCAAGAAAAGCTGAATGCGAGATTGTTGTGTTTTCAACAGGACTGTGGGCCATTTGCTTTTACCCATCAACTCCTGGCATGTCTGAAGGAGTGCAGAGAGGGAAATGGTGGCTCCAAGTGGGGAAAGAAACACCTGGATGGCAGATGAACCACAGGTGGGTGAGGTCCAGGCTCAGCTGGCAAATACACTCAACTTCTACAGGATCTGAGAGGTAGGAGTAGGGAGGGATGGAGGAAAAACTGGACCCAGGATTTCGTGCCCTGGAAAAGAGAACCTGTTTACCACCCAGAATCCCTCACAGGGATCTGGCTGCACTTTGAGTTTGTCAAAGACTGAGGGTGTAGCAATGGCACGCCAGACTCTGCCTCCCTTACTGGACTCTTTCCCCCCACTGATCCTGTTGAAACCACACCAAGCTGAGGATGCATGTGGCTCCCAACCCAATCTAATAGAAGCATCGGAGGAGAAATCTCCAGGAGGAGTGCTTGAGGTGTCAGCAGGAGGGCCTTGGAGGACCGAATTGCAAGTATGCCATCAGTAGTATAAGTTCAGACTTAGTTGACTCTGGGATGTTTGGAAGATCTCGGATCAATTTCAGACTGTGGGTAGTGCAAACCCAGTAAACAGAAGTCAGTTTTGGTCAAAGTCTGGACTTGGTGGAAGGCCAATGAAGCCAACCTAGTTCCTCTACAAACTGTCAGGGCAGGGTATGGCTGCTGCCCAATCTTTCCTTGTACCTCATTTCCCTACAGTAATATCTAGTCCAGCAGCTCTGAGAGTCTTGACTTCACAGAAACCATGACTGAGAAGGACCTCCATGATGCCCCCATCCTGGTCATGGGTTCCAGCAATCACGTTTCCTTGCCCAGGGAGTACTTCTGGGCAAGCTAGACAGACCCAGAAATACTCCCAGAAGAAAGGAATGGTAAAGTATGTCTAAGGCCCCTATCCCATGTCCCTTTAAATGCAGATTAAATTTGTAGATAAACTGTGTCCAAAAATGCCATCCCCATGGCTACTGGGCTTTTTGGGGGGAAAACTGGTAATACCCCCTTAAGTGAGGTTTCCAAGACTTACTGGAGAGAGAGGGATTTTTTTGCCTTGCTTAAAAAACCCACCTTTTAAAGAGGCAGACATTGTGGCATCCGGTTTTCTTTCTTCTGTTTTTCTCATAGCACCGACTAGCTGTTCCTGGGGCTAATCGGTGCTACTTTTAAAAAATTTATTTTAATTCCCCCCACACCCTCCTAGCAACAGGAAGCTGGATCTGGTGCTGGTTGTTTTAACTTCCCCAAGCCCTAGCGCCAGCCAGCTGGTCCTTTTTAAAATCCTGCTGGCCATGGGGCTGAATTGTGCTTTTAAAAAAAAACTCCTTTGTATGTGGAAACTACTATCCCACATCTTCTGTCACGTGATGGGGGGAAGAGGAAAAGCCGGACCTTCAGAAGATCAGGATCTTCCCCAGATGAGATAGCAGCATGGGTGATCCTAGAAAACCCTGGAAGGGATCACCATTAATTAGAATCAGCTTGATGGTACACTATTTTTATTACTTTTAATAATTTACAGAAATTCACAAAGGAAATAATGGAGGAAAAAGTGAAACCAAGCCAATCTCCAGTTTAAAGTTATTGGGCTACAACTGCCAGAGATCCTGGCCAGCACAGGTAGTAGTGAAGGCCTCTGTGGACCCAAGGTTGAGTACCACTGATAGACAGGCTGATGTGCATAAACAACAGTGGACTGAATGCAGTATACAGTCTATTTTAGTATTTCAGATTGCTTGCAGAACAATGAGTTTAAGGTAGACATAGGCCATCCCTTTAAAGCCAGTGGTGAGGATTTATACTTCAGCTATGGGGTATAAAGACCTGCTATGGGAAGTGTTCTCATTGTCATAAAATCCCATCAATTTTCAGCAAGGTGCTATACGTACCATATTTTGTTGTTTAGGTCCACTCTCTCTCCACCTTACTTCCATTATTTTATTGCAAAAGTGTTAAGAGTTTTCATAAGAGATTGTGCTCAAATAAAAAAAAATCTGCTCATTGTGAAGTCTGTTCTGCTCACAATGCCTTTGCTCTTTTTTATAACAGATCTTACTAAGCGGAAGCTGAGAATCATTTATTTTTGTTTTCATCTATTTTACAGGAGAGAGAGAGAGAGGGAGGGATCAGTAATGTTCTATGGGCTCCTTAGATTTCCTGCAGTTCAAATGAATTTCCCTCCAAACTAAAATGGAGTATTGGTTGATGCATTTTTGCATGTTTATACATTTCAGGAATGCAGAGTCCATGTATTTCCAAAATGTAAAATGCTTTGCACGTACATGCACAGCCTGGAAATGACATATATATGGTATCTAGCCTGTGCTGTGTACATTTGAAGCATGCTTGAACAGCCTACTGCCCGCAACTCACATGCAACCCTTCGAAGTGGCTTATGCCATCTTATTGCTGATGCATGAAATTTCTCTCATCTGTGTTGATTTTGTTGCACCTAAATTGATATTCTGCATTGCTCAAGTCATAGTCGTCTCCTCCTCCTCCTCCTCCTCCTCCTCCTCCTCACAATGCCCTCTCAACTAGAGGTGTAAATGTTTGAATTTTGGACTACAATTCCCTTCATTCCCCAGGAAGTGTGCACACCTCTACCTTCAAACCTTTATTTAAATCACATTTTAACTTTTTGCTTAAAAAGCAAATGGCTATGGCTCCTCCCACTGCTTTCTTGCTTAATTAGAACTGCTGTAAGATTTCTACCATCTTTCCAGTCTCAATACATTGCTCTAGCTAATATTAGCTTTGTTATTTAGAATGAGGAGTCTCGGTGAGATTTGCTCCTACACTGATGCCCAATGTGTTAATCATTCTCATCCCTCTATTGAAGGGACAGAATCTCCTAGCACAACCTACTGTGAATTACCAAGCTGCTTTTACCAAATGTACACACATATGATGCCACTGCTGCAGTTGTCCTGGGGAAGATAGCAAGCAGCATGCAAGCACATGATGTTCCTGGCATAATAGCTAATATCAAATAGTTGCTATCATATAACTGCTGTTACACCACTAGAGTTCTGGTCAGCATGTGAGGACAGGACCAGGACCCTAAACTGATGCTGGCACACCATTGAAGATGGTGGGGTCCTGGCAATAGCCGGTGCCATGTGGGCTGCTGCCAGAAGAGAAGGTGAAGGCTCCGGATGTGTGGGAAGCCTAGGATTGGCTAAGCAGCCAATGGAAGGCAAGCACATTGGCCGGTGGATGTGACCTTGAGGAGACTCCAATGTGGTCCACTAGCGTGGGATTTAAAGGGCATGCTGGGGCCACAAGCCCCAGTCTTACTGAAGATGGCTTGCCCAACCTTTCCACCCTATAATGGTTTATGGTTGTTATATAATGTCACAACTTGCTGTAAGTCGACTTTGAGGGCATTGGGCTGGCTCCTGTGGTTGGCAGGGGGCAGACGGGGTCCTGCAAAGCCTGGGTGGAACTATACTGGTGGCTGTGGGGGGGCTGTGCTTCATCCACTCAGGGGGTGAGGCGTTTTGCCCCCCCCCAACCCCCAGGAAGGGGAACAATGGCTCCAGGTGGTGGTTTACATCCACATGGTGCCTGAAAGTCCCTCCTTGGCCGTCTCTTAAAGAGACAGGTGACATCAAGAAACAGTTGGGTTCATTGATGCAGGGATCCAACCCAATGCCTGGCCATATCAACTGTGCTGCAATTAAGTAATACATTTGTGTTCTGTTTTCTCCAGAAGTTGTGTGTGTGAGAGAGTTCCTTCTCCACAGATGGTGAGGTCAGCAATAGGCCATCAAAGAGCAGCTGAGGAAGAAGAACGAGTGCGTGTTTGCTCTCTCATCCTCTCAATATCTGATATCTCTGTGTGTTCTTCAGTGTAACTGTTTGACGCACATGGTCTTCTGGGACAAAAAACTGCCCTCTCCTGCCTTAGAGCTTATGACTATACAATGTGAAAGTCTCAAGCTTCTCTTGTACCCAATTACAGGTTCTAAGTTCCATACCACATATCAACTTCACAAACAGCCTATCAATCCATGGAGCCCAAAAACAAAAGATACTGGTGAAGTCTTTCTCACCTCCAGTTCTTCAATCTAAAGCATGTGAACAGGACATAAATAACTTGGCTTTTAATGACCAGCGCCTCTAACTAATCAACATCCAGTAGTTTTCTGTCATACTATGAAAAGTTGAGACTTTGAAAATTTATAAGGCTATCACTTTAATTGTCCCATTGTAGTTTGTGCTAATTACCTTGAACTTGCTATTATACCACTTTCATCCTGCATTTAAGACCAAACACAGTTTGAAGCCTTACTAATGACTTTCTTTGCTGATTAACAATTGATAACAGAGCGATTTATTAGAGGATTCATACTGTGTATCTTTCTCGTATGCTATGAAATATGTTAATAGGATGGAAAAGAGAGAAATTAATGGCAATTTTAGGACCCTTGGTAAAAGCCTGGTGCGGAACATCATCTAGGTATATCAGAAGCAATGAAATTACAAATCCAAGCCATCTTATTCCACCTTCTTAATCACAATGCCAAGCCTTAAAAATAAAACATTTCTTTACTAAAGAATCCTATAGTATACAATCAACAACAGGGGAGAAAGCACTGTGGGGAGTATTGAGTTTTTCTCCTCACAATTAATGGCATATTTATGTGAGACACCCTCAAGCCATCCTCCACACCTTATATGTATATGGACAGGGCTGAAGTAAGCAGGACAATTTGCCAATTTGGTTGCATGGTATTGATTTTTAAAATCCTGCTCATACCTTGGTGGGGCTTAAGCAGAAGAAAGGAGCTGCATGTAAAAGTTACAGATAGAGATGGGCACGAATAAAAAAAAATGGCATTTCGTTTGTCGTTTGGAGGGTCCGTTTTGGTTCATTTCCTTTTTTGTGAATTTTTGCAAAAAATTGTTTTCATTTTTGTTCGTTTCGTTACCATTTTGTTACCATTTATTTCAATTTTTTGTGATTTTTTTAAGGATTTTAAGCAATTCACTCATATGGCAGTAACAGAAACGAAACACACGACAAAATTTCCAGTGTTTCTGTTCATTTCGTTTCATTTTAGAGACAATTTTTTGTCATTTCTTTACGTAACGAAATGAAAAAACAAAAATGGAAATGAAAAATTGTTTGTTTCGTGCCCATCTCTAGTTACAGACAGATTACATACCACCCTCTACTAATGTGACTGGGCCTGCTGTTATTGTGGAGAGGGACATGTTGTTGCATTTTTAATCACCAAAATTCAGTTATCGCTGGGATGAGGCTTCACAGTCCATGGTTATCAAGGGTGTCTCAAACTTCTCAACTGTATCTACGATACTACAGTAAAACTGTCTATATGTAGGAGACTGCAATAAAATTATTTATTTATTTAATATAGCCATCCCATTAGTGGACTGTTCAGGACAATTTACAAGCAGTGAAAACCAAACTCAGAAACCCCGTAACACTAAATTACAACTAGAGATGGGCACAAAATGAAAATATAGCATTTCGTTTCATTTCATTTCTCTAGTAGTTTTGTTTTATTTCAATACTGCTAAATGGGAAATAATCCCAGGACAAGTAGAGGAGAACTGACCTGTGGGCTGGCACATTCTGTGTCAAGTACACAGGGTGCAATAAGATTGAGTGGTTGCTAGCGGGATGGGGGTGGGATGGTGGTGGGGGTGGGCAAGGGAGACTCAGCCAATTTCATTGTGCACATGTTGTACATTGACAATAATGGTATTATTTATTTATTTATTTATTATTATTATTATTATTATTATTATTATTATTATTATTATTATTATTATTATTATTATTATTATTATTATTATTATTATTATTATTATTACTACAGTGGACCCTCATATAACAAACAGTTTGTATAACATAAAATCTGTACAACATAAAAAATTCCAGAGATAGGGGAAATTTGCTTAACAGAATCGCCAATGGGGCAAACCCGTACAACATAAAAATGGTCGCGATTATTGATTGCTGTTTTCAATGCATTCCTATGGGAAATTTGTATAAAGGAAAATTTGTTTAACATAATTTCATTTCAAACAAATTAATTCCTTTACACAAGGTACCACTCTACTAACATTTCCCCCCAGAAATGAACAAAAGGAAATGAAATGATTCATAACACTATAAATAATGGGGCGCTTCCTTAGACTTTTCCCTGCAAGACCCCCCCCCCCCCGTATCTTTCTACAACAAGGCACTGCCTGTTCAGGGAAGGGTTGGCCCCTAATTCTTCAGGACTGTCAATCATCCTAGGTATTTTGATGACAACACATCATTTTTATTTTAAATTTTAGGTGGTCATTGAATGTGCAAGCCTTTCCTTTCAATCCTTTCAATCCTTTAGCCATGTTAGTTAAACAACATAACATATAGCAACCACGAAATTTTTGTTGTTCCTGCAAGGGGGCAATGACAATAAAGATTCCTATTCCTATCCTATATGTCTTTAACAAAGAGCCATATTCATTCCCCAGTTACATCCCAAATTTCCTCAGCCTCATGCAGTGGCTGAGGCAAGAAATGGGACTTTTGTCAGTCGTGTCAGGCTTTCACACTGAAAAAGAATTGATTAAAGCTACTACTGCAGTCCATTACCTTCCTATTGAGTCTTAGTGCAAAGCACTGATTAAAGGCGACAATGTGAATTAAACTCTACTCGCAGATGAGCATTTTTTTCATAAATCACAATTTGTGACTTGTTTTTGTTCTTGCTGCATTTAGCATAAGAACTGATTAAAATAATTGAGCAATTAGATTATTTTTAGCTCTGCAGCTGCATATTTTTTTCTAGTAGCCTAAAGGTATCACCTGTTCCACTTTTGGATTTGGTGTTTGTGATGGCCGCAATTTGTTTTTCTTCAATTGAAAGATCTGTCTGAGAGGCATTTGGCATGATCCCAGATTCAAATACCTGATCAGTAATGAAAATTCCCCAAGTGATCTACGGGTGAGTCACCATCAGTCAGCCCAACCTACCTCACAAGGTTACTCTGAAGATATATGAACACCATGTAACAAGCAGGGAGTGCTTGATAGATGAGCGGAATATAATAATTTATGAATGAAGAAATAAGGTCTACAGTTCAGTTGGCATCATGTGAACTTAGCTTCCCATTAGCTCCAGGGTCATTTTCACCTTCTGTTTCCAGAATATTAAGTTAGCTTGGCTAGCTTACACGTGATGCTGAAGAGTATTGTCAGCATGCAGGGCATCTGCATCTGATGGGCCATTTTGCACTTGCCCTTGGTGCCACACTAATAGTAGAATCTTACATCTAACATGTGAGAACTGCTGGTGTTGAGGATTACTTTTTTTATTTATATGCCCAAACCTTCTTTGCCAAATAGTCTCAAAGATCTGCTGACCGGGACATCTACTGAAAGATTACCTCTTCTGGCCAGATCTGTTGGTGTGGCAGCCATAATTAGAGATGGGCACACTGTTTTGTCATTCCATAAGCTTTTGAAATGTTACAAAATGAAACAAAACCTGAAACAGTGCTTCATTATGAAACAAAACAAAATGCTTCCTTTCCCCTTTGAAAATGAAATGTTTCATTATTCTGTAAAATGCCTCCCTTGTAAAAAGCTGCCAACCAAATTTGGTGCCTCTAGGACCCAGGGGAGGCATTTTATAGAGTAATGAATCATTTTGACTGCTTTCACACAACCACTAAAATCCGCTGGCAACGTAAATGTGGTTCCCTCCAACCAGATATCATGTGATTGTTATCCTGGTTTTTGTGTTTTCCACCCTCCTGCACTCCGATTCTATTGCTTCTGTCTGTTGTGGATTAAGGGGAGGGAGAAAAAAAATGCAGGCTCACCTCTGCCTGCCCAACATGCTTCCCCCAGTCGGCAGCAGCTAATTGTAGCAGGACAGGAAGCCCGTTAGGGATTTCTGTCTGTTAAAGGTGGGGGGGGACAAAACCAAACAGAAGGCAGAGGAGCCAGCCAGGCATGCACTGCTTTAAAATCTTCTTCGGAACAATTTTACCTCCTTGAGACCAGGTACTTGTAAAATGCACTGGGTTGCGCTTAAGTGGGTGTGGTCGTACTTTACTTTTTTAAAGTCCGCTGCTGATGAGAAAACAATTTTATGCTCCACATCTGCGAGCACTTTGCAGCAGATTTTAGGGGTCGGGTGAAAGCAGCCTTTGTTATTGTTTTGTTTCATTATTATTATTATTATTTACAAAAATTGGTTTAAAAAACAAACCGAAATCAAACTCTAGTAGAAGTGAAATGGAACAGAACAAAACTCTGTTTTTCCATTTCATGCCCATCCCTGGCCAAAAGGCAGGGAGAGGTGAAGGGAAAGAAAAAGATCCCTTGCCCTAGGGAAAGGGTCAGACTATGGATAAAAGGAAGGATTCTGTTTCTCTGTATGAAGATCTCGGGCAACCAAGAGTAGGAGCCAGCCATTGCTTTCTCCTGACCTTGTCATAATTTTATTTTTCACATTTAACTCACCAGAAACCATGGCAAGTTCCCCCACATTTCTGGTTATCTACTGTAGGAAGCAAAGCTATGGGCCTACCTAAGTGGACAGTTGGGTTGACAGAGAAGGACCTTTCCTGCATTCACACAGTTTTAAAAGAATAATAAAAAAAGAAACAAAACAATGCCTTTTTGTGGACAGCAACAACATTCACAGTACACATAATATCTGAGTGGGTTCTCTATTTCAAGAGGCTCATTTCTGCAGCATCGTCATAAATAAACCTGAGTACCTTTATGAGGCAGAAAATTAGAAGCCAGATCTTCAGAAAGGTTAAATACAATACGGCGTGGCCATCCGTTAAATACTTTGGAATATAATGAGCAAAGCCCATTCATTTATTACCAATTGGTCTGATGAGGCCTCCGAATCAGCAGAGGCTGTTTTCTAGCTCATTGGGAATTAGCTATGAAATTAAGAAGGGAACCACTCACCAAAACACTTACAGAAGAGTAATTTCAAGTATAAGCTGGTTGGCGTTAATATTTCTCTCAAACAATATCCGAGAGGAGCTAAAAAGAAGTGAGCACAGTCAGGAATAAACCATTAATGGGAAAAGGACCAAGATGGCTTAGTCTTTGAATGGCTAAGAGTGGTAGAACTAAAGAGTAATGAACAGAGCAAGAATGGCAAGACTATGAGACTGGACAAAGACATATCCAAGTGTGGCCCCCGCTGACCCCTGTGGATCCAAGAGGTTCACATTCACCTTTCTTAGATGCATAAATGAGATTGAAGGGTTCTTAAACACAATTGGGTTTACTGAGTTTGGTCAAGACTGAGATGCATTCACCATTTTTAATGAGGCAAATACTTTTTCCATTTTCTTTACAAGACTTTCCCTTTTCTCTGCCTCTTTCAAGTGGGAACCCTTTCCCTGGGTGTTTTGATCAGTAGTCCTGGCTAGATTGGTACAAAGATGTAACCTCACACTCAAAGCATATTTGATGCTGTCCACTTGTATTCCCAAGGTGGCAAGCTTTTCCACTTCTGCCCCAGTGCTTGCCAGGGTGCTTTCTCTGAGTACAAGGATTTTCCCCACCTCTCTCACTCTTCACACTGTCTTTCTCTTCTTTCCTTCCACCCACTAAGTAAGATGGCTTTATGGATTTGTTCAGGTGTCTTTCTGCTTCACCTTGGGGAACTCTTACTAAGCTCCCCAGTTCAAGGGACTTCCTTGAATATTTACTGCCAATTCCCTGACAGTTATGGCTCTTCTGGACTCTTGATGTCCAGTTGATTGGCTTCAGCAGCTGTACCTGGTAAAGCATCATTTCAACTCTCTGACAACTCTCTTCCTCTTCCTTTCTTGGTCCCCTTTGCACCAAGAAAAATGAAATGGACCTTCAGTGTGCAAAACTCCCAGACAGCAGACTTGGAGCTTTATGGTTGGCTTGCCTGACCTGACAACCAATCCTCCAAAAAGTTTCATCTACAGTAGGTCCTCCACCATACCCCCCTTGTGTTGCCTAAGAAGTTGATTGACTGGCACCACACTATCTGGCCAGGAACAATATGCCCAAAAATGAAACATGCAAATTGCCAACACTGATAATCAATAGACCTTCTAATTAGAGATGGGCACACAATGAACTTTTAGTTCGTTTCATTATTCGTTATTCATTTTGTTACATAACAAAACAAATAACCAACCTCAGAGTGGATTTAAAATGAAACAAACCAAACTGGAAAAAAATGGTTCATATGGTTTCATTTCGTTAATGGCGGCAGAGATGTCTCCTACCTGGTGCTGGTGCTTTTTGCATGGTCTGGCCTTCCTGGCTGCAGGGAGGTCATGAACAGGAAAAAAAATCTGGTAGGTGGCCGTGGTTGGCAGTCGCAGAACTGGCCCACAGGGCAGAAAAACAAAAAACAAAAAACCAATCCGGTGTGCAGGCCTGGTACCGGCCCACAAGAACTGGACCTGTCTCGCAGGCCATGGAACCAGCCCATGGCTGTCAAAAGTTTTTTTTTTTTAAAAAAAAAAAGCTCACCAGCCCACGCTACAGCTGTAGGCCATGTGGTCGGCAAAAAAAAAACAATAAAAATAAATAAATAAAAATAAATAAAAATAAAAAAAGGACTGCCAACCCAGCCCCAGGTGTGGCCGGGTTGGTGGCCTAAAATAAAGAAACAATATAAAAAATAAAACCAGCACTGACCCAGCCACCCCTGGGGCCAGGTCAGCACTCCTTTTTTATTATTTTTCTTATTTTATTTATTTATTTTTACTATGAAACTGTGCAAAGCGTGAAAAATTAATAAAAAAAACAAAATGAACCAACAAAACAAATATTTGAAAAAAAATGTAAAAAACGAAACAAAACAAAACAAACCCTAAAATGAACTGAACCAAAATGAATCACCATTTTTTCAGTTCCCGCCCATCTCTACTTCTAATATCTTCTGCATGGGAGCCTCATCCATCTGTGCATTGGGGTGGGAGTGGGTGGGCAGGGTTTCAGCCAAAATCCCGAAGTAAATAGGTGTTGGTCTTCACTGCCACTGTGAAGTGCAGATGAAGCTCTGTGCACATGTGTGCATACATTTTACAGGAACTATTGCAGGCCCTAGGCTGGCATTTTGTTTCATTCTGGGCAGGGACATTTCATCAAAGTGCCTCAAAACGTACCATGAAATGGTTCAAGGGTTGGTGTTCTTCCGTAGTTCCTTTCCTGCCCATCTCTAATCTTTAGACTGATTTAAAAAGCTTATTTAGCCCTAAATCCCATTGCTAGTTCCTACTAGAGCTGATTCATTAAATCAATTGCTAAATGGCAAGATGGAACTTATGCAAATCCTTTTGATTCCATGGAAGGGACAACGGGTAAGATTAGAGTCCCCCGCCACACATGCACACATTTGAGCAAATGTAGATTCAGTACTTATAGTAGCCTGTTTAGTGGAACCATGCCACTGAATTTTATGCCTGAAATCAGTGAACCAGCACCTTTTTCTTTTTTCTGCTTTTTATCCCTACCACATCCCCATGCCTTGAAAAAAAAACATGCTGCTGTTATTCTCCCTGTGTGCTCCTGAAAGGTACAAGTTAGAAAATGGTTAATGGACACCATGATTTGCAGTTTTTCACTGAACTCAATATTTTCAACATTTGGAGCAGCTTTTTCCTCAAAGTATCACATGCCACGATGAGCATCTGTATCCATGGACCTTCCAACAAATATACTGTCAGAGAATGGAAAAGAAGGTTATTATAACATATTGCCAAATGTCTACCGATAAGGATCTGGCATAGAAAGTGCAAAGGGCAGGTTAAGCCAGACACACTTCTCCAAAGACTAGGAAATAGAATTGTAATAAAGTATATAAAAACAAAGATGATGGAACACATCCTCAAAAGACAAACTAGATTACATGCAGAGAAAGTGGTGTCCAGGCCTCATTATAGGATTAAAATTTCCAGATGAAAACAAGAACTTTTTTAACAAATGAACAACAATAATAGCAGCAGCAATATTATACCAATAATTAACAATAATAAACAAAGTAGAAAATCAGAGAACATCTCACTTGAGCGTATAGATAGCCCTGCTGGATCATACTCTAGAGATCAACCTCATTGCAATATACACTAGCCAATGAATTTCATATGTATTGCAAAATGCAGTATATGGTGTCCCTCACTAAACCATAGAAAGACAGCCATTGTCTGAGAAGGCCTTACTCCTTGTTACAACTTTCCGGGCCTCCCTCGGGGTAGGGACTCCCAGGTGTCCTGCCTGGCTAGTACTGGTGATCCTGGCAGTTCTTCTTGGGAGGAGCCACTCTGTCAGATACTGAGGTCCCAAACCGTTTATGGCTTTGTATGTTAACATCCAAACCTGTGCATGTTAATATCAAAACCATATGGCCATTTGTGTGTATCTTTGGTTCTGTAGATTGTCTTTACATGCACGGCTGCTGTATGTACAGCTGTCTAACAAATATCTACCATTCAACTATGATCTTCATAAAGAAGTACTTTTAAAAATTATTTTTATTCTTATGTGCCATCAAGTTGCTTTCGACTTAGGGTGACCCTAGCAGGGTTTTTGGAGTGTGCGAGGAAGCTCAACAAGTGGTCTACCACTGCCTTCCTACAGAGAATTCCCTTGCCTAAGTGGAGATTTAAGCCAAGGTGTCATGGATTCTCATCTTAATGATTGACTCCTCTGCCACACATACTGTAGGCTCATGCTTTCTTTTATTAAGCATCAATTTCCCTTCTGTCGCCTGCAATTGACAAGTCTGGTTACAACAAAAGCCGTTCTAAACCCACGTCTATGGATAAGAGGCTGCAATAATTTTTCCCCCTTTACACATAATGAGCCGTTTCATCCTCTAGACGAATTCAGAAGGTGCCTTTGCTAAATGTTCTGGCATCATCTCAAACATCAGTTACAGATTAATATTGCAGACACTTCCATCTATTAGCAAATAAAAATGCTCAGACACAAGGATAATAAAGAGATGCACTGTGGTTGGAAGCCCTGCCTAGATGTAATACCAAGGTAAATAATTGAGTCAGTTTTCAGGCAGCCTTTTATTTTTCTCCAAATCAGTGGCATGTACATGATAGACAAGAACAATATGGGTTCAAAGTTTACTGAGCCATTAGTTTTATCAGTAGCCATACCACATTAATATTAATTATTTTCCTCTTCTTATATGGTAGGCATAATTCCTCTGACAAAGACCATTCTTCTCAAAACTGATTGGGTATTAGGGTTACAGATGGATCCCTTCATCAGGAGAGTATGGGTTTCCATTTCTTCCTTCCCCACCAGATTGTGGGGGGAGATTATTTTAATAGTGAAACCTATTAAATAGCATGTTCTCTGGCTCCATCCAGTAAGGACTTTCTTTCAATACTTTTAAGTGAACCAGCAGATACTGATCCTGCAGATAAAGGGATCCTGCAATACAATTTGTATTTCTTTTTTTTCTTTTTCTTTTTATTAATTTTATATAAAAACAGATAAAACAACAAAATATCATAAAGAAGAGAAAGTAACACACATCAATGTAACAAAAAATATAACAAATAAAACAGACATAAGCCCCGTGCAACCCACCCCCCTCAGGACTTAAAACAAAATTACAACTTTCATGATATTGACCAGCCGATTTCCCTCCAGAAATACACTGAGTCTTCTCCGGGTATGTACCCTTTACCATTTCGAAATACATATACCAAGTTTATCCCATATTCCATTAAAGTCATTAGACTTGCTCAGGCCTTTCCAAATTTTATTTTCACAAGTCAGTTTATCGTTAATAGCTAGATTCCATAACTCCTTATACCATTCTTCCATTACTAATTGATTATTAGATTTCAAATATTTAGCAAAAATCAGCCTTGCAGTTGTAACCATAATAATTACCAATTCCCCCTCCTCTTTCTTCGTTGTGTATCTGCAACCATGTTTAACAATATCCGTTGGGGGGACATTGGAATCTTTTCCCCTAACATTTCTTGCATTTCATTAAACACCAAATGCCATTCAAATTTCCTTTTCTCACATGCCCACCACACATGTAAATATGTCCCTTTTTCTTTTGTTTTTTTCTAAGCACATTTATCAACTCATTGTGTGTAAAGCAAAAAATGTATAGCCTGCATAATTGAATTGTAAACCTCCCAGAGAGTGCTATAAGTGCTATGGGGTGATATATAAGCAGAACACTGCTTTTCTTTGCCTTCCTGTCACAGTGGCATGGTTTTGCTCAATGGTTAGTATACATGTTGCAGCTCCACCTGTATGGTTGGAGGAGCAGCAGGAGACTGCAGGTAATTAAATATTTATTTTCTCCTTTTTTGAGAGCTAAGTGACCCATCCACAATGATTCAAAGTTGTTCACACCCCAAAATAAATATAAAGAACTCTCTAATTACTGCCAATCTACCGCTACTAGCGCTGTTAATTCAAGAATGCTGGAGCTACATAAGAAGATACTGCCTGTTTCTGTATATTTCTCTTATTTTCTGTTTGCAAACTCGAGAAATATAAGATCACTAATTTCTTTTCTAGTTTCCAAAATGTAACAAGCGTCAGTTGTCAAGCATGACTTTTCTTTTCACATTGGGCCCTGGGGTAGGAGGGCAAAGATGTGAAATAACTCTGGGTCTAATGACATTGATTCTTATCTTAAATAGAAACCCACTTAGCTTTTCACATGTAAATTCAAGCTCCTTGTTGTATAAAATGTAAAGGAAAAGGATTGAAAAGGTGTTTTAGCACCTTAAGATGTTAAAATAATCCACACACCTCTCAAATAAGTATATTATTGGTGTACATATTTGATATGATGAAGAAAGGGTATACTTAGTGAACAGCAGTAGATAGTTGGAAATGCAGCTGCAACTAACTTTGCACTGGAAATATTAGGGATGGGCAGAAAACAAAAACTGAAATGCTATTTTATTGTTCCATTATATAACAAAATGAAACAAAATGAAACATAATGAAACAAAATGAGGAAGCAGCATTTTGTTATAGATGAAACAAAACAGTCATTTTGCATTGAAACAAAATGTTTCATTCCACTGTTTTCTGAGGGCTCCTGCCAAGCTGTCAATGGCTGGACCCCTTTAAACCTGGCCCAGGTAGCACCAGCGTGACCCTCTGGTACTGAATGGGCCAGTTTTAATGGGGTCCAGCCATTGACAGCTTAGCAGGAGCCCTCAGAAAACAGTAGGTTAGGCAGCGTGATTGCACGGAACTGCCTACCCAACTGTTTTCAGAAGTCTCCTGCCGAGCTGTGAATGGCTGGACCCCTTTAAAATTGGCCCAGTCAGCAACAGGAGAACCCCATGGCTTAAAGGGGTCCAGCCATTGACAGCTTGGCAAGAGCCCTCTGAAAACGGTCAGGTAGGCAGCACGATCGCGTGGAACTGCCTACTTGACCATATTCAGAGGGCTCCTTCTGAGCTGTCAATGGCTGGACCCCTTTAAACCTGGTCCAGCCAATAACATCTCAGCAGGAGTCCTTTAAAAATGGCTCTCAGAGTGATGGGCACCAAATCTGGTGCCTCTAGGACCCAGAGGAGCCATTTCATTTTGTTTCATTTAATTTCATATGATTTTTTTAAAAAAATGTAAGAAATGAAACAAAACAAAATGGGGATGAGCATGAAACAAAATGAAACAAAACATTTTTCCCTTCTTTACCCATCCCTAATTTAAATATTTAAAAGATATATTCTTTGCAACAATCCATATCAGATCTTGCTACATTAGAAGCTGACATGAGCCTAAAGGGCATATATCCTAAACAATGTGAAGTGAGAAATAGCACATAGTGACTGATGACTCTGATGTCCAGAGTTTAATTTGAACTTAAGAGGAGTTCTATTTTAGAAAACTGGAGTCATCTGTTCCACTATCTCAAAGTTTCCCCACTGAAACTTTGTGTTAGTGACTGGTATGAAAATCCTCCCAGCCAGAAATATGAAATGTAGAAGATGTCCTTCCCTGTGGGTAGGCAATCTTGCGATTTTGCACTCCAGAGGAAATACAAAAATTTCTCAAATCTCATTTATTTGCACCCTGAATGACAGAACCATATCCTGGCATGTTCCCACTTGACCAAGCATATTTTAACACTTCAGCAAGCACTTCCTGGGGACAGAACACAGCTCAGTAGAAGTGCTCTGCATGCCCCAGTTAAAGATTTGACATTTCCAACCACAAAGTTCAGGTAGATGTGATGATTCAAAACCTGCGTAAAGCTCTGGAGATCTACTGCTAGCCAGAACAGACACTACCAGAAATATTTCCAGTTTCAGATGTATGAGGCAGTTTACTACATCCACATCTCTTCAGAAGGACCCCCCTCATCCCTTTGCAACACAGAGAGATATCAAGGGAAAACCCAGAAAAAATATCTGCAAATCACTAACAAATGCATAGAATCATAGAATCATAGGGTTGAAAGAAACCTCAAGAGTCATCCAGTCCAATCCCCTGCCATGCAGAAACCCCCATCACAGGATTCTTGACAGATGGCCATCAAGCCTCTGCTTAAAAACCTCCAAAGAAGGAGACTCTACCACCCTCTATTGCAGCATATTCCACTGCTGAACAGCTCTAACTGTCTGAAAGTTCTTTCTAATGTTCAAATGGAATCTTTTTTCCTGTAGTTTGAAACCATTGCTCCAAGTCCTAGTCTCTGAAGCCATGGAAAACAAACCTATCTCCTCTTTGATATGACATCCTTTCAGATATTTAAACATGGCTATCCTATTCCCTCACAACCTTCTTTTTGTAAGACTAAACATTCCCTGCTTCCTAAGCAACAGCTCGTAACACATTTCTTTCAGACCTTTAACCAACGTGTCCACCCTCCTCTGGACCCATTCAAGGTTGTCAACAGCCTTCTTAAATTGAGGAGCACAGAACTGTACACAGTACTCCAGGTGGTGTCTGACCAGAGCAGAATAGAGGGGTACTATCTTGTGGTGGGCACAAAATGAATTTTAAAAATCATTTTGTTATTCGTTATTCATTTTACCATGCAATGAAACAACAAACCACCCCCTCAAAGAATGAAACAAACAGAAATTTTTGTTTTGTTCTGGTTCATTTTTCATTCCAGTGTCCTCTCCTACGTGATGATGGGATGTCCTCCGGCACTACTGCTGCCACCAGCCCCAGGAGAGTGAGCTCCAGCTACGAATCAAAACATTTTAAAAAGAAAAAGTAAAAGTAAAGAAAAAAGTGCCAACAAAGCCCACACTATAGCTGATTGGCAGGCCACGTGTTTGACAATTAAAAAAAATAAAATAAAATAATAATTGGCATGATTCAAAAAATAAAAATAAAAAAATAAAAAAACCAACCAGGCCTGCAGTCCACCGACCTGACCTGAGGGCCCCAGACCTGACCCATGGGCCACTGAACCAGCCCGCAGTTGGTGCGATTAAAAATTCAAAAACAATTAATAAAAATAATAAAATAAAATAAAATAAAATAATTGGCATGATTCAAAAAAGTAATAAAAATAAAAAAAATAAAAAAACCCAACCAGGCCTGTGGTCCACCGAACTGGCCCATGGTTGGCACAAATAAAAATAAAAATAAAAATAAAAATACTGAAATCATTATAAGAAACATCCACAGCATTCCCCTCATCCACCAGGCCAAATTAGTCTGGCATGACTTGTTTTTGAGAAACCCGTGTTGACTTCTAGTAGTGACAGCATTGCTTGTTAAATAATTACAGACTGTCTGATTAATAATCTGCTCTTGAAACTTTCCAGGAATAGATGTCAAGTTGATTAAACATGGACAGTAATGATTTGGGTCCCCTCCCCTCTTTTGAAGATGGGGACAACATTTGCCCTCCTTCAGTCTATGGGGACTTCCCCTGTTCTCAAGTAATTCTCAAAGATTATTGCCAATGGTTTTGAAATTACTTCTGCCAGTTTTTTAATATCCTTAAGGAGAACTTATGGAACTATATATTTTGGGGGAGGGTGGCATATCTCAGTTTCCATCCTTCTAAGATCAGGGTCATAAGAGTAATTTGAGATCTGGTTCAATAATAATAATAATAATAATAATAATAATAATAATAATAATAATAATAATAATAATAATAATAATAATAATAATAATAATAATAATAATAATAATAATAATAATAATAA
>JAHTLZ010000025.1:107696-119465 GCA_023846285.1 Phrynocephalus versicolor | reverse complement strand
ATGAGTAGGATCACTTTATTTTACTATGGTTTCTGGCATTGTGATTACTGGTAACAAACCACACTGTGATTGGAGTATTTATAACAGGAGACTCCCTACTGTGTGGGTTTGGGACTAACATATGCCTGGAAGATTCATGGACCTGCCAGGTATGCTGTCTCCCTGGAGCACAAATTAGGGATGTGAAAGAAGGGTTGTCATCACTCATAAAACCCACAGATTCTCATCCTTTCCTTCTCATCCATGTGGGAACAAACAATGCAGCAAAGAACAACTTCAAAGATATCACATCAGTCTTTAAAGCTCTGGGAAGGAACCTCAAGGACTTTGAGGCCCAGGTTGTTTTCTCATGCATCCTGCCAGCACTTGGAAGAGGAATAGAAAGGGAAAGAAAAATACTCTGAGTGAATGACTGGCTATTAATGTGGTGTTGATGTGAAGGATTTGGTTTTTTGGAATCATGGGCTAGGTTTCCTGGAAGATATATGACTAGCAATAGATGGCTTACATCTCACAAAGATTTGAAAAAGTGTGCTTGGCCACAGCACAAAGTATTTCATTGGGAGGACTGTCAGCTGAATTGGAAGTGGGAAGGAGAAACAAGCAGAGATGCAAAGATAGACAGAGGATTATGCACAATATGAACAACAGACTGAAAAGGTCTAATAGGGATCAATAATAACATTAAGATTATTAATAATCTTCTTTAAAAGGTACAAAGAAAATCAGCTTACCAATCACATAATACTCAATTTCCATAGATGAATACCAGGAGTTTGGGTGTAATGGCTGGGGCATTGGGTGGCAACTAGGATATCTGCAAGGGGGCCAGAACCAAGGTGTTCCCAGAAGCCATGAGCATTGTCAGCCAGTCCAACATTCACAGAGCGGGTCATCAGCCAGTCCAAGTTCAGGATTCACAGACGGGATTGTCGGCCAGTCCAAGAATCACACAAACACAGACCGAGAGGGAAGGGGATGCCAAACAGGAAGACTTACAGAGTAGCAGGGTTCCAGGAACGATCAAGATATACGTACAGGTTCAAGCTACTTGCTGGTATTCTGTTCTAGTTATTAGGCTCTTTTTCCATTTTATACTTATCTTTTTTGTCCTTTAGCTTGTTGGAGAGCTTGCTGTCCATCCACACCAGTCTTGTCATAATTCACTTGATTCACTTTCTCTGTGCTGAACTGTTCTTCCCTTTGGGATTTCCATCTGTGGAATCCTTCCCATTACATCTCTTAGCTCTCTTAAAATCTAGAACATTAGTTTGACTTGGTACAGTTACCCTTGTCTGCATATTGGTGAATTCTAATATGACATGCTTACTCTCTCCTGGAGTTTCTGGAGTTCCACTCCCTCATCTATTTCCTCCCTATCAGTAAGTATTAGGTTCAGTGTGGCTGACCCTCTGGTTCCCTCTGTCACTTTTGGGGTGATAAAGTTGTCAGCTAGGCATGTCAGGAACTGGTTGGATCTTTTACTTACTGCTGAGTTGGTTTCCCAGTTGATATCCGGGAAGTTGAAGTCCCCCATTTCTACAGTGGCATGTTTCCTAAATATCTCATCTAACTCATTTGCAAAATGCTCATCTATTTTCTCTGCTTTGTTAGGTCGCCTGTAGTATACACCTATTGCTATGCCATTTGTCCCCCCCCCTAATAGTCACCCAAAGAGTTTCAGGAAGGCTTTCATCCTTGGTCTCCAGTATTTCAGTGCAGGAGTAGTAATTCTTTACACACAGTGCAACTCCTCCTCTTTTGTTGGGTCTGTTTCTTTTGAACAATGTATATCCTTCTAGTAGCACATTCCAATCATGTGTTTCATCCCACCAAGTTTAGGTAATGGCAACAATATTGTACCTGCTCTTCAAGTTATCCCTCTTTGTTCCCCATGCGTTGAGCATTATTGTATATGCATCTGAGCCCTTTATGTGTGGTTGTTGCATCTCAACCTTTATACTTAAGTATACCATTTTTCTCACCACTCCCTTCCTCGTTGTTCACTTCAAAGGCTATGGATATGTGCTTTGGCAGATGAGTTGAGCAAGATGTCTGCCAAGCACATTCTTCCCAGTCCTTGTGAGGTGCACCCCATCTCTTGACAGAAGTCCTTCATGGAAGTAGTGTACCCCATGGTCTAGAAATCCATTTTTTTCTTGCCAGCACTATCTCTTGTACTCTGTCGGAAGTACAGATGAAAATACCACCTGAGCTGTAAAATAGGCACTGTTTCAAAAGCTAATTGGGTATTCTTTACCCAATTTCTAACTATTCATGTATCAAAAACAAACATACAAAAACCCAATGTTTCTCTGAGTTATAAATAAAAAGTACTGCAAACCAGAATGCATCTGCTCTCATTTTTAAGAAGTTTGAACGTCATGTTGTATGTATTTTCCAATAACTATTTTCCCCTATTTTATTCCATCCCTTTCCCCTGAAATATTTTCAGTAAATGAATCAAAATGGAAATTTAAGCCAAGAAAAAATAAAATTTGACATACATACTATCAACAGAAGGTAAAAACATTGTTAATGCTTAAATCAGGTTGCCATGGAATTAACAATCAAACAAATCCAGTTTATAGAAATCAGAATGTTTTAATGTGATAGTGTTGACTTGAAAGATTCAGTACAATATAATTGTGATTTATATATTAAATAAACATTGACTGTAAATTAAAAATTAGGCCCCTGTATTCATCCATCAGATGCTCATATATTTTTCAATCAATTTGTCAATTAAACCTAAATATCATACCTAGACATGGGCACGACTCGGCGAAATTTTTGTTTTCATTTTCATTTGTCATTTCCGTTACGTAACGAAATGACAAACGAAAATTGTGATGGAAATTGAACGAAACAAAACGACCCATGAAAATTGTGGTCGTTAGTTTCGTTTTCGTTACTGGCAGCGCGCAATGAAATGAGCTGTTTTAAATGTTAAAAAAACGCCCTGGACATCCATAAAAACGCAGCGATAATTATTTATACTGTCTGATAATACCTACCAGGGGGGTGGAGGGTCCTTAAAACGTGCATTTATGTCTTTTCTTAGATCGCTGTATTTTTTTTTTTTCTTTGAGGGGAGTTGGGGACATTGACCCAAAATGGCTCTCAGATGCCTAATATTGATTTCTTGGGTATTAAAATGCCCTGGACATCCATTAAAATGCAGCAATAATGTGAGAATTATTTGAAATTATTACCTACCAGGGGGTTGGGGTCCTTAAAACATTTGATTTTGTCTTCTCCCATCATGATGTATTTTTCTTTTCACTTTAAGGATGACAAAATGGATGTCGCCACTCCAGCCATAACATGGAGGCAAGCCATGTGATGGGATCATGTAAATTCTTGGAAAGCTTCAACCAATAGCATGCCCAGGTTGCAGACTGGGCAGGTCTGGCAGCCACAGAGGGCATAAAAAGCTCTGGCAGCCCCCAGAAATGCTTTAAAATCGCGCAAAAAGCGGGTAGAAACGACAAACGAAAAAACAAAAAATGAAACGACAAATTTTTGAAAAATTTCGCAACAAATGGAAACGACCCAAGACGGACCCGTCCCAAAAAACGACAACTCGAAACATAATTTTTTCTGGTTGTGCCCATCTCTAATCATACCTACTGGTGCAAGTGGACAAGCAGAACTGGATGATTATTTTCCCTTTCAGAAAACTTTCTCATTATGCTACCTACAATAAGAACAAACATGGCTTATCTAATGAGACAAGAATTCTGAAGATATGTAACATTTATTTGTTTTTCTTTCTTTCCTTTCCTTTCCTTTCCTTTCCTTTCCTTTCCTTTCCTTTTGTATTTGACTGAATTCACTGATACAGCATTCCTATCCACTCTGACCTCTACAGCATAGAGGAAGGACCTTTTTTGACATTGAGAGATTTGTGGAATTTTCCTAAAGCTTTTTTGGTGATATTGTACATTTTGTATAATTGCACAGATTGGAATGATTCCTTATTTGCCGGAAATGCTGAAGCACTGAATGAATTTTCTGTTTTTTTGTGAAAGCGCAATGGATGTGGGAGAAAGATTTTATGTTACACTACTAATACAGCAACAAATTGGATGTGGGATAAGAGCCCTGTTTTATATTGCTACAAGCAGCATCTGTGGAGGAACAGGAACAGTGACAAAACCACGTGAGTGGAACAAAAACCATACCGGAATAAATTCTGCAGTGGAACAAAGCTGACTTGGAGCAGCTGCCAGAGTCTGTGACAGGGAAAAGAGGTCCTTGTCTTTCTCTCATGTGGTAAAATCAATGGGGGAAAGGAAGTGAGGGATAACTGATTCCTTGTTGATTATCAATATTTTATTCCCTGCAGCCTCAATTAATTCCAAATAGAGATGGGCACGAAATTCCAAAATGGTGTTTCATTTTGTTATCCATTTTCTTCCCTCCCGTTTTGTTTTGTTATATACGAAACGGATTTTTTTAAAAAAATCATTTTGTATTTTGTTTGCTTCATTTATTTTTTATTTTTTATTTTATTTTTTATTATTATTTTAAAAAGTCCCCCTTCCAGGCCAGATGCAGGCCCGAGGGACATTTTTAATTTTATTTTATTTTATTTTAATTATTTTAAAAAAGTCCCCCTTGTGAGGCTTTTTTATTTATTTATTTATTTATTTTACAGCTGAGAGGCACTAGTACCTTGGGTTTTGTAAATTATTTTTTTTTCCATTTCCCCTCCCCCTGCTGGCCAATGGGCCGGACATGGGTCAGAGATATGTTTTTATTTTTATTAGTATTATTTGTTTATTTATTTTTTAAGTTGGCTGGACTAGCGTCATTTTTAATTTTTTAATTTTTTAAAAACAATTAGAGCACCAATCATGCAGCCCCAGGGGCCAGGTTGGTGCTTTTTTATTTTTTATTTTTTATTTTACAGCACTGACCATGCAGTTCCTGGGCCGGGTTGGCACTTTTTTGTTTTTTGTTTTGTTTTTAATTATCTTAAGTGCCTGGGTGCCGGGATCCCCCCACCACCACCTCTCAGCTGCTAGAGTTCCAGGTAAGGATTCTGGCACTACAGGGCAAGGTAAGTGAAACCAGGGAATGAAAAATGAAATGGAATGAAACAGAAATTTCTGTTTCATTTTGTTTTGTTTTTCTTTGGGTTGGTTAGTTATTCATTTCGTTAGCTAATGA
Source organism: Phrynocephalus versicolor (assembly GCA_023846285.1). NCBI lineage: Eukaryota > Metazoa > Chordata > Lepidosauria > Squamata > Agamidae > Phrynocephalus > Phrynocephalus versicolor. The sequence continues at coordinate 114,287 of JAHTLZ010000025.1, read as the reverse complement.
AATGAATAACTAATAATGACATGAATTAAAAATTCATTTTGTGCCAATCTCTAATTGCAAATAAAGAAATAAGTGAGACAAACATTTTTTTCTTGTCATACAATATCGATATTTTCAATTAGTGTTATCCATTTTATATCAGGGGTTGTTTGTGGTCACTCATTTCTTAAGAAAGAGAGGTAAACATTTAAATTACTTTTCAAAAATGCACAAATTTAAAACACTTTGTCCAAACTTACCACACTTTGGCACAGAGTAAGAAGAAGATTATTTATTATTGCGCCTAGTTTGGTGCTGATCTGAAGCCCAGTTTCATTGTTGTAATGGTTTGTTTGTGTTGTCTTCATTTTCAGAAATTGCCTTGAAGAATGTTGAATATTGGTTTGAATTCCTTTAGCAGCACAGCAGAAGTACAGGGACCCATAGAAAAGATTAGTCCACCCTTTTTTGTCAATTGGCACTTATCACAAGGCTCTGTTTAAAAGGGAGTTAGATAGATTGGCTAATAAGACTGCATAAACTGGCTCCTGGAGGCCTCAATGAAGATATAGATGAGGGGTGCCCAAACTTTTTGTAAGGAGGGCCAGATTTGGTGGCTGAGAAGGTGTCAGGGGCCAGTTGCTCCCTGACCCTTCCACCCCACTGCAAGTGTTAGTGTTGGTGGAAGATTTTTTTTAAAAAAAAATGGGGTGAAGGAGGGGGAGGGAGGGGCTGGCCAGCCAGCTGTGGGCCACTCAGAATGGCCTGAAAGGCCGGATTTGGCCCCCAGGCCGGACTTTGGGCAGACCTGATATAGATTTTATCCCTGTCTTATACTCCACTGCTGTTTGCGCATGTCCTTATTTAGCAACACTGAACTTATGAGTTTTAACTTGGTAATTTCGTTTTAGCAAAACAGATGCCCTGTCACCTCCCCATCTTTGTCCTCTGTTGCTGACATCTTTAGAGACAATGGTCTGTCTTCTGTTTGCTGGGCTGTTGTCTCTGTACATGTACACACCTACCAAAAAAAGAAGACTGAGAGGGGATATGATAGCTATGTTTATATATTTGAAAGGATGTCATATTGAAGAGGGAACAGGTTTGTTTTCCGTGGCTTCAGAGACTAAGGACTCAGGGCAATGGTTTCAAACTACAGGAAAAGAGATTCCATTTGAACATTAGGAAGAACTTCATGACAGTTAGAGCTGTTCGGCAGTGGAATATGATGCCACTGAAGGTGGTGGAGTCTCCTTCTTTGGAGGTTTTTAAGCAGAGGCTGGATGGCCATCTGTTGGAAATATTGTGGTGGGGTTCCTGCATGGCAGGGCGTTGGACTAGATGGCCCTTGAGGTCTCTTCCAACTCTATGATTCTATGATTCTATAACTGATAAACACGCACACCTACGAAGATAGTTGGACTGACTTCTGGGAGCCGGACCTGCTGTCTCTGCACATGTATGAGATTAATAAAAAAATTTAAAAAAAATGAAAAATGTGCCAACCCAGCCCGTGGGCCAGCTGGTCGGTGCAAGATTTAAAAAATGAAAAATAAAAAAAATGTGGTGACCCAGCCTGTGGGCCAGCTGGTCAGCACAACATATAAACAATTAAAAAAGGAAAAATAAAAATGAAACATGAAACACCCAAAAAAAGAAATGAGTATTTTACTTTATTCTGTTTTTTCCCCCTAATCATTGTAATGAGATCTGTTGGAGAAGTGCTTCTCATGGTCCTAAACTTAATTTGACTTAATCCTTCCTTCCCCCCTTCCTATTTGTTAGAAATGCTTGTCTTCTTTAATTTGCCCCCTCTTAGCCCCCCATAGCTTGACCTTGGATTTCCTACCATTCTCCCCCATTCTTTTGGAATTCCAAATATTTTAAAAAACTATGGTTCCATCCTACTACATAGCAATGCACCACTTAGCATGCACAGGTCTACATGTTATATGCATTGTGTTCTAGCGTGAGTTACGAGTTATAGTGAAGTAGCCTTTATTATAGATTTTGAGATGTACGTGCTTTTTTACATTTTATTATCTTTTCCCTGCCTTTTTCCTTCCATTGTGTAAAGCTACATATAGATAATTTATTTTCTTTCTACCCAATAAAATAATAACAACACATATGCTTCCCCTAAATAAATCTAACTCGCTGTTTGTTCTTAATCTGCATAATAAAAAGGTATATAACCAGCAACTCTACATATGATTAATGGCTTTGAATATTTAATATGAAATAAAACATTTATTGGGAACCAGATGGGCTCCTGCAAAAGGTGAGATTACGGTACTTTTGTACAATTCACAGATAATCTGTTTTATACTAGAATATCAAGCATTCTATGCCTTCCTAGCAAATGTATTTTCTCATTGTTTACCAACATGAGGGTCCTAATGTTCAGCCAAAAGCAAATGATAGAGAGCTTAGTACTCCTGAGAGAAGGTTTACAGGATTATTGTTCAGACATGGTTAGTCTTCATCAGACGGCAACAGCAACAGCAATGGCAATAGCAACAGCAACAGCAAAAACAACATCAACAACAAGTCTGTGTTCTTGTCAAGAACTTCAGAATACAAATTTCCCTCTGTGGTGCCTGGTTGTATTTAAATACAATAAGATGCAAATGTCTTGTTTGGAATGCATTGGCTTGGTAAGTCAGTGGTGGGCAGGGGTGAGTGAGGAATATGAAATGATGATAAGAAACTGAATTGAAATTCATTTATTGCAATCAACTGATCAGATAGAAAGTTGATAAGAAGGGTCTCTCTGGAGCGTGCAAGAGTCCAGAAGTGGGGGCTTTTTGCCCTTCCGCTTGAAGAGCCGTGAAATGGCAGCGCCAGGGAGGCCATGTTGGTTAGGGTGGGGGTAGTGTATATAAGGGACTGCCCCACCTGGTTTTGGCCTCTTGTCTGGTGCTGCAGCAACAAAACCCACCCACCCTCATGTTGATGATGAAGTTAGCTGATCGCTTCAGGGCTGGATGGTAATTTTTGGCCATCCCCTGATTGCCCTTAGGTGATGGTGTGTTTTCACTCATCCCATCATCAACTAAGAAGAGGGTCGTTAGGTTATCATGTAGTGTTCAATTGCAATGGCGGGTAGTGCATAGGTTGACAGCGCCAGTTGAGATACCAGAGAGGCATCCAGTCTGTGCTTGGTAGTGCTCTTGCCGTAAATAGGATGGTAATTGAGCATAGGTAAGAGAAGGCGATAAATTAGGATTAACAAAGAGGAAGCAGAGGGCAGCCCTGAGGTAGTTATACCTTTAATGTTGGAGGCACACTGAACAGGTGGACAGCATGCTTCTAATGGGGATCTCACTGCAGTCACATGGGTTCTGGAACTCTAAGGATGTTTATACACGACCCCTAAACTCCACCGCAAATGGCTGCAAGCTCCGGAGCTTAAAAATGTTTCCCCACCAGCTCCGGAGTTTGCAGAAAATTAAGTGCGACCCCCCCCGCCCACCTAAGCGCATCCCAGTGCACTTTTCATGTACCTGCTCTCCTGTGGTGAAAATCCCTGATGCGGTTTTAAGGGAGTGAGTGTCGACTCTCCTCGCGTCTGTTTGTTGTTGTTTTTTGCCTGCCGCCCCTTTAAGAGAAGGAACCAGGAAGCCGGGCGGAATCAGGAAGAGAAGTAATCAGGAAGCCCGGTGGCTTCCGAGATGAGCTGCATTTTTTCCTCTCTTTTTTTCTCCCACCCCTCACACAGACAGGAGAAAGGAAGTTCTGAGGGGTGGGAACGCAGGAAGAGCAACGAACCCCTAAGATCTCTGGTCTGAATTTAAGTGGCCAGCGGATCTTAGGGGTCATGTGAAAAGGCTTTAAGTGAGTTACAGCTCCCAACCTATTGCACTACACAGGCTCCCTTATCTCAGGAGAATTTTAATAAATAAGTTAATAAAGTTGTGGACCTTATTTAACCCAATGCCTGTTGTCCACCTCTTTATTTCGGGTTGGGAGGGCAAAGGTTATGCAAAGATGAACTGTCTTGATCAACAAAAAGACTTTCTCAATATCAAGAGAGAACACCTACAGAAGATCTCTAAGAATGTGGCTGCTAATGTCACAGGCCAGATATATAGACAAAAGATGCTGAAGAGGTGGTCATCAAGAGCCTCCTTAATGAGATGCAGGAGAATTCGAATGTGCTTGTGAAACAAGAAGAGATGCTCCTTGAAGAAGCAGAAGATGGCCTAACTCATGTTAATGAATTTGTGAGAAAAGAAATTAAAGTAGATATACCAACAGGAAACACTCTTCAAATGATAGATTACTGTTACCCAGTGACAATTGTGAAAACAGAGCCATGTGATATCTTGCTTGGAAAATTAAGGCAGAAGCAAGCAGAGCTCTTAGCTACACTGAAGGCTGCTGTAACCATGACCGCCGAAGTCTTGGATCAAGAATCTTTGGGGTTGAAGATAGACATGGGCACGGAGTGGCGAAATCCCCGTTTCCGTTTCCGTTAGTCGTTTCCGTTACCTAACGAGGAACGGTAACGAGAATTACTCCGCTCCAGCTCGAACCCGACCCGATAAAGATAAATTGGGTCTGATTTGTCGTTGTCGTTCATGGCATCATGGCGATCGCGCGATGCCAAGCAGCACAGAAAAAAGTTTTAAAAATAATAATAAAAAAAAAACGATTCCAGGCCATAAAAGCAGGCGAAAATATGCCTGTCTCAGTGAGGGCACATACCAGAGAGGGGTAGTTTCTGGGGGGTTTCCCGGCCTTCCCCCCCTCTCCTGTCCTGGGCTGCTGGTACCAGGCTGGGGGGGCATCCTCGTTGTCTCCATTTGCCATGAGGTGGGGGGGATGCAAAATGGCGACTGCAATATTTTTTTAAAAAAATCGTGGTCCAAAACCCCACCAAAGCACCACAGAAACATGTGTGAAAATTAGGTATTTTAAATGCCTGAATTTTTATAGTAGCAGCAGTGGGTTTTTCTTGCAACAAAATTTCTCCATTGATTTTATTTTATTTTATTTTCATTTTTATTTTTTTTACACCATCCTGCATATGCGCAATGATGGGCTGGCCACGGGATGGGACCATGCAAATTTTTGGAGCCATTCCACCAATCGCATGGCCAGGTTTTGACTGAGACTTCTGGATGTGCCAGAGAGGGCATAAAAAGCCAACCAAACCTAAGCCTAACCCTAACCCTAACCCATACGCCAGTACACTGTCTTCTTAGTGGGTCAGAGGCATCCAGAGGTGCAGCCCACTAACCCACCCTAACCTTAACCGTTACCCTAAGCCTAGCCCTTACCCTAACCCCAACCCTAAGCCAGATTCGTACGCAAGTACACTTCCCTTCTTAGTGGGTCAGAGTGGTGCATCGAGAGGTGCCTCCAACTCTAGACCCACTCCCTCCCTAAGCGTAACCTGTACGCCAGTACGCCAGCATGCTTTCCTTCTTAGTGAGTCAGAGAAGCACCGACGAGGTTCCTCTGACACACTAACCCCCCAACCCTAACATAATGTTCTTAGTGAGACAGAGAAATGTATGGTACACGGTGGCTACGCGTTATGCTTCCCTTCCCTTCTGGGTCAACTCAGAGGCACCCAGAGAGGTGCCTCCTAGAGCCCACCCTAACCCCTACACCTAAACCACTGTACAAACAACAGACGACAAACGGAAACAACAAATTTTTGAAAAATTTCACAACAAACGGAAATGACCCAAAACGGGCCCGTCCCGACAAACGACAACTCGAAATGTAATTTTTCCTGGTCGCGCCCATCTCTAGTTGAAGAAGTAAGAGAAACCAATGAGAGAGTTTGTGTCTAAAGACAGGGAGCTGAAACTGGATACAGATGAAACCATGGTATCGTTTGATGTTACATCTCTCTGTTTACTTCAAACCCACAAACACACTAAGGCCACCCAAACATACTCTCCCACTCAAAGGATTCAACACCAAAGCATAAAAGGAGCAATATAATATATGTGGTCCAATGCAGTGAGGGGTTTGCAGACTTCTACATTGGAGAAACGAAACATACATGGCCCAGCATAGACGGGGCAACAGCTCAGGACCAGAGTCAGCAGTACACCTCCACTTGAAGGACAAAGGGCACTCATTCAAAGATGAAGATATTTGAGAAGGGGGTCCGGGAAGCCATTCATTTGAGTACTGAAAACCACTCTCTCAACAGAGGTGGGGGGCTCAGGCACAGTCTATCTGCTACTTATCAGACAGTGATTTCAACAATCCCCAGAAAATCAAAAATACTTCTCACCTCCATCACCAAGGCCATGGCTAATGACCCATACTTAATGGTTGTTGGAAAGGTTAAAGGTGGGACTTTCACAGACCTTAGACCATTGTCCACCTAATGAGCCTATTGGCCACCTAACAAGCCTATTCAGGCCATTGTTTATCTTATGAGCCTATTTCAGAACAGGGGGACATGAGGTCAGAGAACTATAAAATGGAGGACTTGCAACTAGCTTTCCTCAGACTGACAAAGCTGTTTGGTTGAGCAGTGAACTGTTTCAATCTCTCAAGAAAAGAAGTCCAGTTGCCATGACTCAACATCCAGATTTATTTATTTATTTATTTATTTATTTATTTATTTATTTATTTATTTAT
>JAHTLZ010000025.1:76957-106697 GCA_023846285.1 Phrynocephalus versicolor | reverse complement strand
GTTTGTTTGTTTGTTTGTTTGTTTGTTTGTTTGTTTGTTTGTTTGTTCAAGAGACGACCGCACGGCCCCTAGGGCCAGGTCGGTGCTGGTTTTAGTTTTTAGGTTTTTTTCCTTCATTTTGAAGCACTGACCCACCCCACCCCCCACCCTGAGGTCAGGTCAGCACTCCTTTTAATTTTTTTTTTTTAAAAATTAAAGCGCTGACCACGCAGCCTCTGCAGCCAGATTGGCGCTGGTTTTATATCTTTTATATTTTTTTCTTCATTTCATTTCATTTTGCTGCCAACCATGTGGCCCACCTAACAGCTGTAGCATGGGCCAGTTGGCTTTTTTAAATTATTATTTTTGCTGGCTCGCAGGCTGGTTCCACAGCCTGCAGTTCAGGTCCAGTGCTTGTGGGCCGGTACTGGGGCCTGGCCACCGGATTGGGTGGTTTATTTTATTTTATTTTATTTTTTACTGCCAACCACGTGGCCCACCTACCAGCTGTAGCACAGGCCTGTCAGCTTTGTTTTTTTCTTCTTCTGCCACCAGTGCTACAGCCAGGAGGACCAGACCAGTCCAGGACCACTCCAGGTAGGAGACACCGTCAGAATGTTTCATTTTTCTTAGAGGGGACAGTTTGTTATTCACTTTGTTACATAACGAAATGAATAACGAATAATGAAATGAACCAAAATGTTGTTTCATGCCCATCTCTATTCCTGAGTGGTCTGACTGGGGAGAGGGCAATGTGGAAAGTGGTGAAGATATCAGTATAGAGTCTGTATTGGAACACTCCACCAGCCGTCTTGTGTTTGAAAGAGAGAGGCCAAAGAAAGATGAGAGTGTGAGGTTAAAGAGCTGATAGAGACCATGAAGAATTGTACTGAATGAAATTAAAGCCTAAGAATAAACAACATTCCTCTTCACTGTTATTTTAACAAAACCTTGTTAGATTCATCCAAAGTAAGTGGGGCAGAGCTCAAGACCTGAGGGCTGGTTGTGTGGACAGTATTACAAGGGCCTGAGCGTACTGACAAATACACCTGCAAGACATCTAAAGGCTGGAGACAGTGAAAAAGGAAGAAATGAAATAAGTGAACATCATTAAAGGAAACACTTTTATTCCTGAGGTCATTTCAAGAGACCACAACATACATAGTGACAAGGCAAAGGTTATCAGTTATGCCAGCTCTAGCAGAAAGAAGGGCAGGCCTTGGTGCTAAGGAGAAAAGTTTTAAGATCCATCATCTTTACATGGGAAGGTGAGTCCAACCAAGTTTAATATCCCTAATGGGGAGGTTAAGCCAACGGACATAGATCTGAGACAGATGGGAATACCAGCCTGCTGGGCTTCTTTCACAGGTTTCAACTGGATCGTTCGGCTGAATTTCAGATGATCTCTGACAGTAGTAATACTTATTTAAATAGCCACTCACTTGAACATGGGGGGGGGGAGAGAAGTGCTCTGTGCCATCCTTTACCATGCTTCTGCATGGCTCACGACAATCAATAATGTTTTACAGATGAGCCCAGAATGGTATTAAACATTGATGTAAAGACAGAAAGTCTACTTGTACTCATTAAATTCAATATCTCTTCCCCTTAAGGGTTATAATGGTCAACTTTATGAAGGCCCTTTATGAGAACCATGTTTAAAGTCGTGGTTTACAAGGCACTCTGCAGCCATAGCAACTGATATCTTCATGACTAAGCCAGGCCATGTGTTCCAGGGGTTTTTCAAAGGCAGTCAGGCTTGCCGATTCTCCTCCTTCACCACACAAGATGCTTCCAGATCCATTTATTTACCTACACTTCCAGAAATCACCAGTCTTAATCCTCTGTCACCACAGACTCAAGTGGAAATAAGAGGACCGAGTTGAAATGGAGTGATGATGTTTCATAAACTTACATTTATTTACTGTATTTTTTTTTGCTCTATAAGACACATCCCACTCAAAAGTAGGGGGAAATGTCTATGTGTCTTATAGAGTGAATACAGTAGTCCCCACTACATATATATCACAGATTTTCATTTAGAGAGAAGTTACCTGCATGGAGCCTCTCCCATCCTGCAGTTCCAATCACCTCCTTTGCAAAGAGGCTTCCTCCAGGGAGCCTTTCCCTACCCCTCCCCTTCTGCAGCCAAGATTCCCCAGTCAAAAATCACCTTGTTTGCAAAGAGATTTCCTCCAGAGAGCCTTTGCCCTCCCTTTTTGCAGCTTGGATTCCGCAGTCCCAATCACCTTGTTTGCAACCCTCCCCTTTAACAGCTTGGATTCCCCAGTCCCAATCACCTCGTTTGCAACACTCTCGTTTTGCAGCTTGGATTCCACAGTCCCAAGCACCTCCTTTGCTGGCCTCCCCTTTTGCAGCTTGGATTCTGCAGTGCCAAGCACCTCCTTTGCTAGCCTCCCCTTTTGTAGCTTGGATTCCACAGTCCCAGTCACCTCGTTTGCACGCCTCCCCTTTTGAAGCTTGGATTCCACAGTCCGAATCACTTTGTTTGCAAGCCTCTCCTTATGCAGCTTGGATTCCTAGTCCCAAGCATCTGGTTTGCAAGCCTCCCCTTTTGTAGCCTGGATTCCCCAGTCAAAAATCACCTTGTATGTTATTATTTGTTTTATTCATTTTATTCATTTATTTATTTAGAGTATTTTTATCCCACCTTTCTCCTTGGAAAAGGACCCAAGGCATCTTGTAGTAAAGCGGGACAATATACAGTCCAGTACAATTAAGACATACTCAAGTCTGAGAACAGGGAATTGAGGGACATCTTACAGCATTAAAGGACAATATTAAAGCTAAAAGAGAACACATGCAGTTAAAGAGAGTCTAAAAATTCCATGTACTCATGCACAAGAAAACATCCAAATGTTACGAGGGATGGAAACTATCATTGAAAACATAATGTCAATGCAATCACACAAGGAGAGATATAAACACAAAGTTACAAGTGGTTATAAACACAAAGTTTATGTAATCATGTATGATAGATAGATGTACATGTAATCATGTATGATAGAAGAAACTAGAGATGGACACGACTCAAAAAAATGGTGTTTCGTTTGTCGTTTGGTCATTGAGGGGTCCGTTTTGGTTCGTTTTTGTTTTCATTGGGTTTTTTGCAATTTTTTCGTTTTCGTTTTCGTTGCGTAATGAACCAAAAAAACGGAAACGAAAACGAAAAATTTCTGTTTCGTTAGCATTCTTTTTAGTTCAATGTATTTTCCGCAACGAAAACGAAAAACACAGCAAAATTTTTCGTTTCTGTTTCCGTTTTCATTTTGTTTTGAAAAATTTTCATTTTTGTTTTCGTTGCATAACGAAACAAAAAAAAACACAAAAAAAATTTCGCTGAGTCGTGCCCATGTCTAGAAGAAACATAATAGGTAGTCCATCATTCAAGGAAAGCTTGCCTGAAGCGAAAGGTCTTTGCCTGTTTCTGGAAAGAGCAGAGATAGGGCAGTCCTGGCCTCTAGTGTGTGTGTGTGTGGGGGGGGGTCCTAGAGTCTGTGTGCAGCAGCTGAGAAGGCCCTTTCATGTGTTTCCATGAGATGTACTTGTGAGGGTGGCGGGATGGAAAGAAGGGCCTCTCCCAATGACCTTAACACCAGAGTCTGTTCATACTGTGAGATTCGATCTTTGAGGTAGCTAGGACCCAGGCTGTACAGTGCTTTGTAGGCTATGGTCAGCACTTTGAATTGTGGCCAGACTTGCTGCCACCACTTCCATTGCAAACAGTGTGAGCAGGATCGCTGTGTCCCTGCTTTGCCCACCAGCCTGGGATGCAGCGATCCTCGCTAAACCTGGCTTGTTTGCGCAGGCTAAAGACAGCCCTAGAAAGCCTTTTTGGGGATTTCCAAGCCTTCAAATTTACCACCGCCACTACTGCTTCCTTCGCAAAGAGCTCTGGTAGAGAAGACAAAACGAGCCTCAGAAGTGGATGCCAGGCAAGAGGTGTTCTGGGGCACTTCCCAGGCAGCCGCTTCTGAGGCTCGGCTTGCCATTGCCTGGGCTGCTTGCAACGGAAGCGGTGGCAGGCAGGGTGATGCAAGGATGCAGTGGTCCTCGCCTAGCCCTGCCACAGTCTCTGTTGCTTCCCTCAGAAATACCCCCCTCCCAGTGATGCACACCACTTGGTCTTCTGCCAGGGAAGTTCTGGCGGCAGATCGAGCAGTGTGCAGCACCCAATCCGTAGCTCTGTCTAGCCACCTGGTACTTCTTAAAACAAATTTAATCCATAGGGATTTTTCTTCATCAGAAGCATACCTATCCCCATAAATTTCATTCGTCTTACAAATTATTCACGTTATGGAGCATTCGTCTTAAGAGATACCACTATGCTGATATGGATTCTCTCTTACAAGTTAGTAATATTATGGTACAAGTTACTTACAGGTCACTGACAATGTGGCTCAGAAAAATACAAAAATCTTATTTTCTCATTAATTCCCTACCTATGAAAAAAAAACCATGTGATTTACACCTGGCAGGGTCTCTTGCAGTTAAACCCAGAGTATGGGAATGATGCAATAAGGAATTTATTCACTGAATGTGCATATGTGGCAGCAATAACATGCAGTATTATTAAAACACTTTGTTACTGTAGACTCTGCTCAATTAAAACAAAAATATTTGTTATACCTCAATATTTTATTAATATCTTTGTAATATATGACTTCTAGGAAACTCTAAATTCAATGTCCCAAAAGAAAAATACAGTTGTTGTGATGCAAGCAGAAAATATATGCTACAGTTACAGTTTATAGTGATGAAGATAATTCTCTGGAACCCTAAGCAACATTCCTATAACTTGAATGTTAAACTTCAGATGTTTTTGTTTCATTGGAGAAACTGAGTACAGTACAACCGCACATCCGCTGATTCAACAACCATGGATTCAGTTGGTGATCAGCGGGCGCAGGGAGTTTGACAGCCAGGGGTAAGCTTACCAATGCCGGCCAGCCACTTTTGTCGCTGCCACCACTACCACTGCTACTGCTGGCCAGCCACCCTCTGGAGGGGTAAGGTGGGGACTTAAGAAGACCTGCCTCGCCCACCAGCCTTTGAACTTCCCACTCATGTCCTCAGTGGTGGACCAGAAATTCCCACCTGAGCTCAAACTTCTGGTCCACTGCCTGGGTCCTGAGTGGGAAGTTCAGAGGCCAGTGGGCCAGGCGGGTCTTCTAAAGTCCCCACCCCACCCCTCTGGAGGACAGCCAGCATGCAATGGTGGCAAGGAGGGTGGCTGGCCTCAGTACAGATTTTTTTCTTCCTTGCCACCATCCCTGCAGGCTCTGAGCTGGCAGGGGTGGTAGAGAGGGTGGCCAGCCTCTGTAAGCTTTTTTACCCATCCTTGCCACCACCACCACCACCACCACCACCACCACCACCACCACCACCATCACCGGTCATGCTAGCTCTTATCTGCTGAATTCACTATCCGCAAGGGGTCTTGGACTGTATTTAGAGAAGGCCTTCATGGTTGCAAAAAATTATTAATGGCCTATAAAGGTATCACCCATAGCAGGCCTGTCCAACAGGTAGACCGCGGGCTACCAGTAGCCCACGAAGGGTTCAAAAGTAGCCCGCCGGCCACCAATAAAAAAGTGAGGGGATAAGTTCTCCACCCCATCCTCCCCCACCCCAAGGACCACCACTGCCCCAGCAAAGTTCTGCATCTGCCGGCCCACTGTCTCAGCCGAGCGGGGCAGCTCAAGAGCCATGGTGTGGTCCCCTGCCCCCCCGCCAGATGATCGAGCGGGTGCAAGGGAAATGTGTGCATGGTCAGCCTTCCCATAGGAATGCATTGAAAATCAATCCATTCCAGAGGAAATGGATTTCAATGCATGCCTGTGGGAAACCACCTCTCTACTTATAATTTTTTTTACTTATGAACATGTGCTTGGAATGGGTAAATTTCGTAAGTAGAGGTATTAGTGTAGTAGCCCTCAGGCACTTTGGGCCAGAAAAAGTAGACCTCGGCCTGTTCAAAGTTGGACAGCCCTGACCTATAGCCTAGTCTTGAAAAATTTAGTTGATACCAGAATTCTGTCTGCCTCTCTCAAGCTCTGTTCTCTCACCTCCCTTTACTACAACTTCTTAGACTGTATAATTGTCTTAATGGATCATTTTTCAATATGCTTCAATGAGGGCTAGAAGTTTATCAGTGTGGCTTGGCACTGCTTTAGGATTATGATTGACTCAGTATTACATCTATTTAGTTTAAGTAGAATGGCTAAATGCAACATTAGAGAGAATAACCTAGTCCATTTATTTTTTTATTTTTAGGAACATAAGTTCATATCTTGAGTCTGATAGGTTTTTAAACATTTTTCTTAATATTTTTTCAGTATTACTTTTGTTTTGTAACTTAGTGTAGAAATAAAGCTCCATATAAATATATCTTGCCTTGCATTGATCATTTTTACGAACCCAACGGAACCTATTCTTGCCTTTTGGGGATTTTTGTTTCGTTTTTGGGAATGTTTGCCTAAGAGAGATCATAGCCAATTGGAACTCCAAGTCTATCTGCCATGGAAAACCTCCCCACGTTCTGATGGTGAGCTTTTCAATAGGGAATAGGGAAGATTCGGCACAAAAAGTGTAATGAAATGGTTTGATATAAGCAATATTTTAAGGCAAATAACACAAATTGTGTAAAATCATGCTCTTTGGAGCATTGTTCTATAGGCTTCTACAGATTAGAACTATCAGAAGGGGTGTTTAGTAGTCTTATGTCTGATTTGCATTTGCCTGCCCTTGGTCACTTGAAGGGAAGGGCTGACAAAGTTGCAAGGGTGTCTTCAAGTTTTGTCTCACATTTTTCTTTGCAGTAATGTTTGCAGGGATTGATATCTGCCTGCCCTGAGCTGTTTTGCAGGTGGCCCAAACAAATTTGCTCTCAGGTTTGTGAAGGCATTTGTGTTTATTTATATGCTTACAAAAGAGGGAGGGGGTGAAGAGGAGAGACAAACGCTTGTCACCAGGGATGGGGACAGTACACACCACTATCAGTTTTGAGAATATGATGAAATTGGTGTGCAGGCAAAGCTCTTCCCATCCTTATTCCTTCCATCTCCCAGCTGGGAGTTGTGCACTCTCTGTATTGCTCACCTTTTGCCATTCCATGAATGCCCTTCTGCCAGCAGGCAGGCATTAAAAACAAAAGAATCTTTGAGATTGTATGTGCACATTTGTCATCATGCACATTTCTGAAATTCTTTCAAGAATGCGTCCGAAATTGTTCAAAATGTGCACGTGGTTTACTGCAAATTTTTGCAAATGTATGAAAGTAAGATGTGGAAAGGCAGGAAACGCAATGGGCAGAAGGAGAATCTCAGCAGGGGTTTTTGCATGGTGAGATTTAGAAGAAGATAATTTGCAAGTAATCCTCAAGTCTTTGATTGGAACAACATTGCTCGAACAGCCACACTGAATCCTTTCACTTAGGAAGGTTTCCTTATTTATACTGTACCCCAAAACTGCATTTCACAAAAACAAACAAAAAAAAAACCAAAAGCAACTTACCATTTATTTCCCATTTGCCAGAAGAATCCTCTATGGATGACTTCATCTGGAAATCATTTGTAATTAAAAAAAAAATAAGAATACTATCTTGCATGTTTCTTGTCAGAGGAGAACCACGGGGATGCTCAGGGGACTTGAAAGAACTGGGTATATTTAGCATCGAGAGAAGAAGAGAGTGCAGGATATGTAATAATGGGCTCAAGCTGCATAAAACTAGATTTATGTAGAATATCACTAAAACTTCTTAATGGTTAGAGCAGCATGACAATGGAACCCATTACCTCAGGATAGACATGGGCACGACTCAGCGAAATTGTCGTTTCCGTTCTCGTTCGTCGTTCTCGTTATGTAACGAGGAACGAGAACGACAATTACTCCACTCCAGCTCGAACCTGACCCGATAAAGATAAATTGGGTCTGATTTGTCGTTGTTCATGGCATCACAGCGCCGGCGATTGCGTGATGCCAAGCAGCGCAGCACAGAAAAAAAGTTTTAAAAATAAAAAATAACCCCGATTCCCGGCCATAAAAGCAGGCGAAAATATGCCTGCCTCAGTGAGGGGACCTATCAGAGAGGGGTGGTTTCTGAGGGGGGGGGTCCCCGGCCTTCCTCCCCCTCTCCTGACCTGGGCTGCTGGTACCAGGCTGGGGGGGGGGGCATCCTCGCCGTCTCTCTGCATTTGCCATGTGGCGGTGGGGACCCAAAATGGCGACCACAATTTTTCTTTTGAAATCGTGCTCCAAAAGCACCACAGAAACATGTGAAAATTAGGTATTTTAACTGCCTGATTTTTTATAGTAGCAGCAGTGGGTTTTTCTTGAAATAAAACGTCTCCATTGATTTTATTTTTTTTATTTTTATTTTTTTGCACCTGCGCAGGTACAATGATGGACTGGCCATGGGATGGGACCATGCAAATTTTTGGAGCCATTCCACCAATCGCATGGCCAGGTTTTGACTGAGACTTCTGGGTGTGCCAGAGAGGGCATTAAAAGCCCACAAACCCGAACCCTAACCCTAACCCTAACCCTAACCCAAACGCCAGTACGCTGTCCTTCTTAGTGGGTCAGAGGCACCCAGAGGTGCAGCCCAATAACCCACCCTAACCTTAAACATAACCCTAACCCTAGCCCTTACCCTAACCCCATCAACCCTAATCCAGATCTGTACGCAAGTACACTTCCCTTCTTAGTGAGTCAAAGTGGGCGCCTTGCAGAGCCCACTCTCACTATCCCATTCCCTAACCTGTACTCCGGTACGCTAGTATGCTGCCCTTCTTAGTGAGTGAGTCAGAGGCACCCAGAGAGAGGTGCCTCTGCCACTTACCCCCCACCCTAACATATGTAAAAAATAAATATGCAGCGGCTCCGCGAAATGCTTCCCTTCCCTTCTTAGTGGGTCAGACGTCAGAGGCACCCAGAGAGGTGCCTCCCAGAGCCCACTTACCCCAACCCCAACCCCAACCCCAACCCCAACCCACAAACGACCAAACGACAAACAGAACGACAAATTTTTGAAAATTATCGCGACAAACGGAAACGACCCGAAACGGACCTGTCCCGACAAACGACAACTCGAAATGTCATTTTTTCTGGTCTTCCCTGTCTCTACCTCAGGAAGTGGTGAGCATTCCAACACTGAAGGCATTTGAGAGAAAACAGGACAACTATCTGTCAGCTCTGCTTTGATTTGGATTTTTGCATTGAGCAGGGTTTCCTTTGATTAATTTCAGAATCTCTCACTCCATGTCAATTTATATTTATTTCTAGTTCTTTAAAAAAGCAACTCATCAGAGAACACTCTAAAAATATTGCACTTCATGTGCAGTGTGGTCATTAACAACACATCCAATCTGAAAGAGAACCACTTCACGTTGTCTTAATTTAAATGAAACCAGAAGACCACTTGTTAAGATTCAATGGTGGTTGTTTCAGAGCTGAAATTAAACATTGTGATTTTCCATTCCACATCTGAATAACAGTTGACCCATGAATTAAAACAAAAAGATCAGCTTGGTTAGTTCAAGGTTGATGGAGGAGCCACTTGCAGCTAGGAAAAGATTCCCACAGGACACTAACAAACTTATTGAAGATTAATTATGCATACGAATATGCAAGATGATGGTACACAACAACAATAGTCCATAATGTTTGTGGGGAGGGGGATGAAATAGTTTAGAATGACTACCATTCTTTATGGTAGTGTTTTCAAACTGCATACTCCACTGGTCTTAACAGTTTTATACTTTCATTCTTGTGCCATTTTAATGTATTTGAAAACACTTTGGAAGTCATTGAACTGAAAAACTCAGTGCATTGAGAAATCTTACATTAAATAACACTTGTTAGAATGTTGGATTAATATCAGGGAATATCACTTTATGACAACATGGAACTCAAAGGGTGAATCATGTTATCTTATAGACTAGCCTCACTTAGAGAGGAGCTCTTAGGACAGAGTTCAATAGTAATTCAAAGTTTAATAATAATAACATAAACCCATAAACCTTTGTGTTGATTCTTTGTTTGGGTCTGACTGGGGCAATGGGAACAGAAGAGTTGGAAATATGTAGAGCTAGGTGTGTATGCAGGTCACTATCCCTTCCTTATGCAGTCCTCCTGGGAACAGGATGTACACCGTACAAAGCCAAATACATTAGAAGATTCCACTTCTGATTTTGAACTATATTTGAAACCAGTGTTTTCTGCATTTGGATGTGACATGAAACTATGCTAGATAGTTGAAAAAGTGGGTATTCAGTTTCTCACTCTGGCAGTTACTTCATGCCCATTTTGTCTCTGTTAGTGGTTGCTCTTAAGAGTGGTTCAAAACAATGTTACTTCACGTCCGTTGCAGAATTACTGAAATTTGTCTCAACGATGCCCCCAGAACAGGTGCTAAGCACAACAATACTGTACCTGGTGCTGGAGTAGGGTTTTCCCTTGTCACTCTTTTTGTTCCTACTTTCTGTTCCGAGACAAGACACCATGTAGTAACAACTGTCACACAACAAAACATTTGCTTCTCTCAGAAAACTGTGTCTGGGTTTTGTTTTGTTTTTGTTTTATGCCTTTTCAGAAATGAAATATTGAAAAAGAATTTTTTTAAGGCCCACCCCCCAAAAAGGAAAAAGGAAGGTAGACAAATTCAGTGTTTGTCATGGTACAAGACTGTGTGGTAACACTTGTCATGAGCCAAGCTATCACAACCATGGGAACACTGAAACAGGGACAAAACCATGTGATTGCAACCAATGCTGTCATGGTACAAAACAAGTCGCAGAACAAAGAAGAATGTGAAGTAAATGCCTATGTCTCCCTGAGAGGGGCTGGACTCAGTTGAAGCATAGAGTCCCTCCCAGATCTCTAGTCCTAGGATGATGGTGGTGATGATGATTAGCTGAAAAGCAGACACTTTTAGCCTCTTTCCCCCCTTCTTGCTACAAAAAAAGAAGGGTGTTCAGACATGCCCCAAATTCTACATGACTCTTCTTCCTTAGATAAGCCAAACTGATTGTACATACAGGAGCAATTTGTGCTTTTTATACAGTACCTCGGGAGAGAAGAAAAGTTAATGCTAAGACAACATAAAGAAAGTACTACAGTAGATTTACTAAGGGTGCCTACCAAGGAAAAGATTTAGGAGTTAAATCACAAAAGGTAGCACTGAACTCTCTGTTCTGATTTGACCTGTGGGAGAAAAGAGTCGCTATAAATTTTTGTCAGATGAGACTTTTTATTGCCTTCTTCGAACCTGAAAAGCAATAAATCAGCCATCTGTTTCTGAAAGCCAGGCTTTTGAGAATGACTCTCTGATCACAGACATGCAATCAGCAGAGAAACGTTTTCAGTGCCAAAGTCTTTTTCTTCCTCCTTGGTAAGGGGATTTCAACAAGCATTCTAGATCTCTGGGGAATGTCCACTGGCGGCTGGGAATGGACTGGAAGCTGGGTTTATAAATCCAGTGGGGGAGACTAAATCTTTAATTTATAGCATCTACCATGTTCATAACAAGGATATGTTACAAGTTCCAAGATGCATAAAAACACTTGGCAGTTCCTAGAAAACTTCATAAAACTTCAAGGTTATCAGACTTAAGGGGCAACTACTTTGAGCATTTACCCTGCAGTTTGCTTTGGGTTAGGCACAGAGAAATTCAAATTAAAAACCATTGACTACATATTGCAAAATTCAGGACAGAGAAGGGATGGGGAATCTTCTCTTTGCAGAGGGAATCGTCTTCAGTTCAAATGGCAGAGCTGGTTTACGTTCGGTAAGTTCCAACTCACTAGCTTCACTTTGCTCTGCTTTGTGCAAGATCCAAAGCAAAGGGATACCAGTCCCCCCATTAATTAAGATGAAGTGGAGGGGTGGTCCCTGTGGAAACTACTAGTTTGCACCTTACCATCAAATCAAAGACAGCTTCTATTCTTGGTGTTCTATGCAAACATAGCTTTCTCTGCCTTTACTCCTGCTAACTCCTGCAACACGATAAATGTTTGACATCTGGATGGCTACAGTGATTTTACCCAATCTGAAAAACTGCAATCACAGCAGATCAAAGCATATTTCTCCTGCTGCATAGTTGTACCCTTAACAGCACTCACACTCTGAGTTGCTATCCATGTGCAGTCAAACTAGAACCATTATTGCCCAAATAAGAATTACAGAGCTGAAGAAATGCTAAGGTTTGCAGAAATAAAACCTTGTTTGGAGGAAAGTATCCAATACTCAACAAGACACCTGCAGCTGATAACAAATACATATTGATTGTTGGAAGGGATGGAATGGAGAAGCTTGTAAAAAGTCATGGCTGAAATCATAAACAAAAGTCTTTCACAGAGCAGCATTTTGTTCTGACATCTTGTCCAATACAAGACCAGTTGAGGTAGGTAGAGGATGCAATGCATAATGAAGAAAATTTGGAAATCTAGGAAAAATGAGTTGATAAGAAAGCTGCCACATTTCCCTTTTCATGTCTGCTCTTTGTTTTCAAATGGGTCCACAAATTCTGAAGACGCAGAATGGTTTCAACTAGAGATGAGCAGGGAACAAAAAAAATGAAACAATTCTTTTTTTAATGTAACAAATTACTCTGTTACGTATTGAAATGGTTGGATGCATTTTCTTATGAAATGAAACAAAAAACCAACATATTTTTCCTCTAGTGATTCATCCTAGATCAGGCATGTCCAAACTTTGGCACTCCAGATGTTTTGAACAGTACAGTCCTTTGCCATTGGCAATGTACGCTTAGTATTCTGGGAGTTGTGGTCCAAAACATCTGGAGGGCTGAAGTTTGGACATGCCTGTCCTAGATGAACCAAAATGGCAGGGGAGCTTTGGATTGCTACCGGCAAGCCCCTTAAATCTGGAGAGGTTTGGGATTCAGGAGGCTGAGTTATTAAACTCCAAGGGGGGGTGTTGTTGTTAACCGCAAGGGTGTGGATGGTGTGTGCCAGCAATATAGAGGTTGATTTAAGTAGCTTAACCCCTATATTGCCAGCACATTCCATACACACTCTTGCAATTAACTAAGGGGACTGTCTTTGCAGCTGAATAACTCAGCTCCCTGAACCCCAAAGCTCTCCAGATTTGGGGGGCTTACAGGGAAGAGCTTGAGGAAGCTACCCTGCCATTTCCCTGCCACTAGATGCATGGGATCACTATTTTTGAGTACATTAAATATGTACTTGAAATCAAAGGCATGTATTGGCATGGAAATCACAAAGTAACTTCTTTGGATTGTTCCCTGTAAGCCCCTGAAATTTGGGGAGGTTTGGGAATCAGGGGTTATTAAACTCCAAAGGGGGGACCCCTAGGAGAAAATATTTCTAATTGAGTCAGTTTTTGACTTGAGATGAAGCCAGGGTCCTAGAGAAATGGGTGAGCCACTGGTTCCAGATCTACATAAGAAAAAAAAATCTCTTTATGTTGAATTTAATTAGGTAAAATGCATTTTTAGACATTTTGGTGCCTTCTAGCATAGATGATGTAGTACACAAACAAACAAACAAACAAACAGGCAGGCAGGCAGGCAGGCAGGCAGACAGACACAAAAATGGAAGGAGAATTACACTGGGTGTATGAAAAGCTATTCAGCTCTAGTGGCTAGTCTCAGATATGAAATCCTGTTGAGAATCTGTTGCTCAATGTCAATGGCAAGAAATAATGAGTAGTCTATATTAGACATGGGCACGGAGTGGCAAAATTTTTGTTTCCGTTACCGTTTGTCGTTTCCGTTACATAACGAAATGACAAACGAAAATTGTGCTGAAAATGCAACAAAATGAACAGAACCATGAAAATTGTGGTCGTTACGCTTCGTTTCCGTTAGTGGCGACACGCAATGAAATGAGCTGTTTTAAATGTTAAAAAACGCCTGGACATCCATAAAAATGCAGCGATAATTATTTATATTTTCTGATAATACCTACCAGGGGGGTTGGGGTCCTTAAAACGTTTGTTTTTGTCTTCTCCCATTGCAATGTATTTTTCTTTTCCCTTTAAAATGGATGCCACCACCAGCCACAAAATGGAGGCAAGCCATGTGATGGAATCATGTTCAACCAATAGCATGCCCAGGTTGTAGACTGGGCAGGCAGGTCTGGCAGCCACAGAGGGCATAAAAAGCTCTGGCAGCCCCCATCCTCCTTGCAGTCTCTGGTGGGAGTTAGGGTGGGATGGCTGTCTCTGCTGCGACTCTAGCTTCAGTCCTGCAGCCTCCCTGTGTGCGTGCGTGCTGCGTACGTCTCGGTGAGTACCCTCCCTTGCCCCGCAGTACAGTCACTCTGTGGCTGCCTTGCACCCTGGGTAACGCCCGCCGCTGCCTTTGCAGCCTCGCTGCATACCTAGTCTATACTGTGTCTCTGCCAGCATCCATTTTTTTTAGTGTTCTCCCTCTGGTCTGGGACGTTGGGGGATGCCTGCGCACGGAAATGCTTTAAAAATCGCTCAAAAAGCGGGTAGAAATGACAAACGAAAAAATGAAAAACGGTAATGACTTTTTTCAAAAAATCCCCAAGAAACAGAAACAAACCGAAACAGACCTCTCAACGACAAATGAAAAACCGAAATACCATTTTTCTGTTTCGTGCCCATCTCTAATCTATATGATCCACTGGTATATTTTCAGGAAGTACTTGGTTAAATGTTAGTTCCTCTACTGGAACCAAGATGCTGGATTGCATAGATCTGTAGCCAGATAGAACAGAACTGTTAGGCAGAATAGCTTTGTTCAGTCCAAATGACTTTAAACACACTTAGAATATCTCCTTTCCATAATCAGAACACAGCTGTTCTTCCCTGTTTTGAAATGATGTGCACAGCTCAAAAACTGCCTACATGGATGTGCATATTTGGGAAAGTCATGTAGAATAATATGAATAATGGAGACAATTACATACAAAAATAACATATCTAAGGGGAAGCTGAAGACACAAATGCATATTGCATAAAAATATCCATGTTAAGGATAATTGCACATGAAAAACTGAATACTAATGCTTTAAAAAAGCAACTGGCAGTCTGATAATTGGACAGAATGGTCTCATGCTTAAATACTTGTGAAACTGACACAAACGAGAAACAGGCCGATTTGTCTTGGATTTTGTTTTTATACCTTTACCATCTTGTGTGACAGTGACTGTCACTGTCATTTGAGACTCCTGAGCTTCGAAACATCTGTAAGTGGTGTTGTGAACACCAAATCCGGCTTGATTAATTGGTTTTAGAATGGGAAATGTGCAGTTCTCTAGGTATTTTTGGACTACAGCTCCCGTCAACAGTTGCCATTGGCACAGCCTGCGAGGACTGATGAATGTGCAGTCCGACAATGACTGGAGGCCTACACATTTGCCCTCTGTGTAATAATTGGACACTTCTGTGCGGGAGGGGGACCAAATCCATGACCGGAAAGTGGATAGTAAGTCACAACTGGAGTAGGCACATTGAATCAATAGAACTTACACAGGTGTTTGCTCACCAAATTTCCATTAATTCAGAGGGACTACTTTAGTGTGACTTACTCCTGGATTTCAGCCATAGACTGTTACTCTCTGTAGTAAATTTAGTGTCCAAAAAAGATTGCTCAAACAGTAAATTTTATTTCATTGCAATCTATTTCCCTGCTCTCTGGTATCCTCAATCTTTTAGTCTGCTTCAAGGAATATATATATATAGCTGGGTTCAAAGTCTTTTTTGTCTTTCAAGCATGTTTACACTGGCACTGGAAGACGTAATGCTATCTCTCTCTCTTCTCTGAACTGCAAAGGTGCCTTATTGCTAGATATCATGTAAGTGGCGAGTAAAATGGCCTTTGATAACTTAATGTACACTATGATCAAGGTCATAGTGTGCACTGCAAATCACCATTAATATAGCCCTCAATCATCATTATCCAAAGGAGAAAATTACAGGATTTCTGCTTCTTATACTGTATGATATTAGTGACCCCCCCAAGCATATGGCTTGACACTGTGGCTGAAATTCCCACCACTTTGCATAGAAAGTCTCTGTAAGAATCATTGGGGATCTTCTGAATTAACTCCGATTTAAATTTATTGGATTGAAATGAGCCTACTCTTTAGCATAAGTGGAGACTAGAGCAGACCCATCTGAACCCATGGTAATTACAGAGGAGGTAGCTTACCAAATGCCATTGATTCAATGGACCTACTCTACTGTGGCATACTATGCAAAGCAGCAGGAAGAGTCTACCAAATGCAGCTGAGTGTTTTGCTTCATTTCAGGGAGTTATTTAGGGAATCGCCCCTATCATGATAAAGCTGTTACAGCATCTCCAGGTGTTCCAAAATCTGTGTTTTATCACCAAAGTCAATAATCATAATTAGGAATGATTACTTAATTAAATAAATAATGAATTTCCCCTTTCTGCTTTTCTTTTCTTTTTTCTAACTTAAATAAAATGTCCCCCTGAAAACGGATGACATTCGCCTCAGCATGCTTAAAAAGTCGACTGTGAGTAGGACAGGAGTGAGGGTGCCTCTGGTGGATTGTCTAGCTCAGTGGTTCTCGACCTGTGGGTCCCCAGATGTTTCTGGACTGCAACTCCCAGAAGACTCCATCATTCACTGTGCTGGAAGGGGTTTCTGGGAGTTGCAGTCCAGGAACGTCTGGGGACCCACAGGTCGAGAACCACTGGTCTAGCTCAAGCCCAAGGCCTGGAGAGTAGTCAGATGAGTCCCTACCTAGGTCACAGGAAACTGGGACAAATCCTTGCTCTGTGGGAGAACCTAAAGAGAGTTCAACAAGGTGGTCAAATGCTGACCAAAGTACTCAAGACTTTATTTGGGCAAATAGATCTGAAGATATTTTCAGATCGCTATTTCCTTGCTTCTATTAAAAAACAACAACATTATTCTCCTGATCTATAAGTGAAAATTAACAAATGAGGAATTGAGGCGATCTGCTCTGGTGAACAAGTGAATAACCACGTTCAGAAATGAAAATACTGTATGTTTAATACAAAGGTGGTTAATGCAATCCATGAACATGAAAGACTTCAACATTTAGGTCCTGCACACAATTAAAATTTATGCAAATAATAATATTTATCAAACAATAATCCTTATTTTTAGGTCAGTGATTACTGCCCATCCAAGTCTCAATCTTCTTCTGATGTCTTGGCTTCATATCTATTTGGACTGATGTTTGAACCAAGGTATACAAAGTCTGTAACTATGTCAGTTTCTTTAATGGCAACATTAATGTTGTGTAGCCCTTTTATAGCCACAATCTTTTACTTTCCCAACATTCAACTGCAGTCCTGTTTTTGCAATTTCTTCCTTCATTTTACTAAAAGGTTTTTCAGGTCATAGCTGCTTCCTGACAGTAAGATAATGCAATCTGCATATCTTAAATTATTGATATTTCTTCTATCAGTTTTCAAGAAAGCTTCCTCTGAATCTAGTTTGAATATCCGTATGATATGGTCTTCATACAGTCTGAACAGATAAAGGAATAAAATGCACCCTTGGTCTAATGCCTTTGACTGTAAGAAACCACACTCTCTCTTTTTATTCTACCTTCAAAATATTGTCTTGTCCACAATACAGATTATGCATCAGGACAATCAAGTGCTAAGTCTCACGCATTTCTTTTAGACTAACCCATAGTGTCTGATGATCTACGCAGTCATGTCTTTGCTAGAGTTTATAAAGCTCAGGCTAATCTTCTTGGAAGATAGATCATAATCAAAAACAATACACACCTCCTTAAGTTGAAGACCTCAAGCCTATCTACATTTCTGTTAGACTGTGGCTGGTGTGAAAATGTACTGTGCTCCTCTATCTCTCTACAGATAATATTTATTAAACCCCAGCAAAAGCCCTACATAGATGGATGTTTTTTCTTCTTTATCAGGAGATATTTACACAAATGTATTAACACTTCAATTTATCTGCTCCTTGGTGGATTCTGAGGCTAATTCCCAGCTCAAATTGATCCCCAGGAGTGCATGAATTCATGGGTCCTGTTGACATTAGCAGTAACTGAAATCCTGCACTGACATTTACTGTGAAATATTGCCTCATAATTTTTCCCTTACCCTTTTTCTTTCCTGCAGTCCTTCCCTGCTTTTGGAAATTTAGAATTCAAAAAAATTAACTGGGGCTAATTCACCACTGTTAAGCTCCAGCCAGGATGCTTCTGATGTGCTACAGAACTCAGATGGAAGAGTTGGCAAGAAAATGCAATTTCTTTTCAAACATAATTTTCGGTATAGCATGAAGAAAGGTTTGTACAAAAGTGGAAAGTGGGATGAGAAATTGCACCTAAGAGACATTCTTCAACATGCTTGCATGAGAATAGGTAAAATGCTCAGATGAAGGGCTACGGTGAAAATCTCAACTATCAAAATTTTAATTTTTTAAAAAAAGAGATGAAGTATTAGAACAGTGTTAAATAGAGATGGGCACGAAATGCCAAAATGTTTTTTGTTTCATTTTTCATTTTGTTTGATTTTTCATTTTTGAATGGCGTTAGAGCTGGAATGCAGTTCTATTGTTGTACTGCTCTAACACTTAAGAAGTATTTCCTGATTTTCAGCCTAAATATTTCTTCCTGTAACTTGAGCAAATTATTACATGTCCTGCACTTGGTGGG
Source organism: Phrynocephalus versicolor (assembly GCA_023846285.1). Lineage (NCBI taxonomy): Eukaryota > Metazoa > Chordata > Lepidosauria > Squamata > Agamidae > Phrynocephalus > Phrynocephalus versicolor. The sequence continues at coordinate 88,058 of JAHTLZ010000025.1, read as the reverse complement.
GTGACTGAGATCAGATTCAGGCCTTCCTCAGTATGACTACCTTGCAAATATTTGAAAAGTGCTAAAGTTCATTTTCATTCTCCAACCCTTTGAGACCCCTGGACCACCATGTAGATATTTAAAAATCCTTCATGGATCAAAGCAAAGATGACTACAGTGATGAAAATGCATATAGCTTTTCTCAATGTTCTTGTTCAAGAAGTCCTCTTTCTACTCCATCTGTAACATCAGCAACAACACCAAGTGTTGTCCCATCAGCAACATCTTCAAGTAAAAAAATACTGAAAACAGCTGCATCCAAAAATTATTCAATAACGTTATTTGTAGACAATATGACATCTGAAGATCAGGAAAAAATTGATCAATTTCTTGCAAGAGCAATATACTCTTCTGGAACACCATTTTCAATCACTGAAAATACATACTGGCTTTGAAATTACGAAGACCATCATACAATTTGCCCAGCAGACATTCTTTGAGCAAGCCTCTTTTGGAGTTGGAATATGAATGTGTAATGGAATCTGTGCAAGGAAAATTTAACGAAGCACTCTGTCTTGCACTGCTTACAGATGGGTGGACAAATGTGAGAGGAGAAGGAATTATAAATTTTGTTATAACAACACCTCAACCATTTTTATTTTTTTTTTTTACAAAAGCATAGAAACTGGAGAGAACAGACATACTGCAGAGTATATCAGCTCTAAAATGTGAAGTCCTAAAAAATATTGGGAGTGGTAAAGTATTTGCTTTACTGGCTAACAATGCCAGCAATATGAAAGCAGCATGGGAGATCATAATGGATAAGTACCCGAATATTACTGCAATAGGATGTCCTTCTCATGGGCTAAACTTACTTCTTAATGATATTATGATACTGGACATGCTTCAAATCTATAGACGAGCAAAAGAAGTGATAAAACATGTAAAAAATACTCATATTGTAGCTGCAGTTTTCAAGAAGAAGCAAGAAGGAAAAATGCAAAGAATAAATAGAGACACTGAAGATCTGTAGTAAAACTTGGGGGGCTGTAGTGGTGATCTTTGAAAGTTTACTAAAAAAGAAAGAAGCTCTTCAAGAAACAGTACTAGTTGAAGATCTTAAAGTACTCAGAAGTGTATATGAAACACTGTTCTTGGTGAGGATGTCTTCTGGGTTCAGCTGCAAAATTCCCTAAAGATTCTAAAGCCAATTGCTGTAGCAATCACTGCATCTGAATCCCTGCACTTTTGTCAGTAGGCAAGATAAAAACAAGTGTTTTTGAAAATATCAGTACTCTCCACTTACAACTATAGAGAAAAGTAAATTTAAAGGTATTATTTTAGAAAAAAATGAAGAATTTTGTTGCCACCCAGTTCATCCTGCTGCAAATCTGCTGGATCCAAGATTCAAATATAACTGAAACTGATACTGATAATTACAACTCAGAAAATGATTCTGATTAAATTTCATGCCCAATCATTAAAACGTTCTCCCACTCCCTTCTATACAGTCCCCCTCTTAAATAGTTTTTATGAGAATGAGGTTTTTATTTTACAGTGGTATCTCAATTTATGAATTTAATCTGTTCCGAATGCATGCTCTTAAGTTGAGCTACTCTTAAGTAGGGGTACCTATCTAAAAATTGAAACAATCAGTTAAAAACTCAAAAAAATGAAAAAATATTTGTAAGTTGAGCAGAACATATCTAAAATTTGTAAGGTGGCAGTTAAAATGCCAACAGTTTTCCACTCTTAAGTCGAATTGCTCTTAAGTCAAGCTGCTCTTAAGTCAGGGTACCACTGTATTTTTATTTAACACTGTGGACAGGAAATATGAATAATTGTTAATTCTGGATTTTTAAACTTTGTTTTGTAGAGCTTTTTTGTAAGAGTAAACAGTTCAGGAGATTGTTTTTTGTACTAGTAAACAGTTAAGGAGATTTTTACTCTATTTGTTACAATTACAAATAAATATTATTTAAAAAGTAAATACTGTTTGCAATAATTATTAGGACACATTATATTTTAATATGCTGGTCGTGATAATTTTATGCCAAGTCAAATTGTCCATAGTCATATTTTATGTTCCTAGTGTAACAGAATGACTTTCAGGCTGTAAAAAGGACAGGTAGTGCTAAAGTAGTATTTTTTTCATTTTTTCCCAAAATTTCCATTCCCCCCCCAGATAAAAACCAGGAAAAAAACTGGGTGTTGTTTTTTTCAAGCTTCCAATTTTTCAGAAATTTTACATCTCTGCTCCTATTTTATTGCCATCCAGTTTATGTAAAAGTTGAAAAGCAGGGGTTCTGGTACTGAACCTTGGGGGGGCCTCATTCTTTACCTCCCTCCACTTGGAAAATTGTCCATTTACTGTTACTCTCTGTTTCCTGTCCCTTAGCCTGTTGCCGATCCAGGACAAGACCTGTCCCTTGATTCCATGACTGGCATGCCTTCTGAAACTCCAGATAAACAATGTCAACTGGATCCCCCTTATCCACATGTTTGTTGACATTCTTAAAGAATTCCAACAGATTAGTGAAGCATGATTTCTCCTTGTGGAAGCCATGTTGGCTCTCCTTCAGCAGAGCCTTATCTTCTATGTGCCTATTAATTTTACCTTTTAGGATGGTTTCCATCACTTTACTTGGGACACATGTCAAACTGACTGGTCAGTAATTTCCTGAATTACCTCTAGATCCTTTTTTTTTTTTGAAGAAAGGTGTTACATCCGCTACTTTTCAGTCATCAGGCACAATGCCTGATTTGAGGGAAATAGTATGATGATTTGTTAGCATTTAGTTTAACAAGACATGCAAGGACCTCCTCCCTGGTTATTTCTACCTGTCTTAATTCTTCAGTTTCCCTCCCTACGAAGATAGAGTCTGTTTTGGGCGTGTAGTCTCTGTCTTCTTCAGTGAATACTGAAGCAAAGAATCAATTGAGTCTCTCTGCAATCCCTGTTTCCTCTTTAGTAATCCCTTGCATTCCATTGTCATCTAATGGACACTTCACAGGGCTCAGGTATTTTGCCATGGAACTTGACTAGCCCACTGGGATTGTCCCCATCTCTTGAATCTCCCTTTTGTGAGTAATGCAACTAGTTCAGGGGGTATAGTTACTGTACAAAAACTGTGTGGTTCCTTAGGGGTCATTGCCAAGTCAGGTACTGGGGTTCATGTCTGAGATGGGTAATAGGCCCCTCTGTCCAGTTCTGGACACAGAGTGCAATTCACGGCCATGAGATGCACATCCTTATTTATTATTTATTTATTTATTTTTGTACTTGTTGACCCCACTGACTTTCCCAAAGGGAACTCTGTGCAGTGTATAACAAATAAAAATGAGATACAAAATACAAAACCAATTAAAAAAACACATTAAAAACAAAAAACATAGATGGTTCCGACATGGCAAGATAGCAGCAAACAGCTGGGCAAACAAGCATATACAATAATACAGTTACAATTAGCGATCATGGAAATGGTATTTAAAAAGCCATGTTTTTAAAGAAAACCAATTCTTGCCATTGGGTGGTGAGTTTGTAGATATTTTTGTCTACATGGAGGGAGGAGTCAAAAAAGATGGGCAAGAGGGAATGTGAGAAAATCTTTTGGTGAAACCAGAGATATGCTGGACCAACTGGTTGTCAGACTTTATTACTTAGACATAGACTATTGTTAGGTTTCCATTGGGTGTGGCCTTTCCCCTTTTTTAGTATTTGGATTTGATTTCTAGGGTCTATACAGATTTCCCAGAGCATGCATGGCTTCTATATGTTGAGGAATTCCTTATGTGAATTGTGATTCATTTAGGCATACATTAGGAGGTCCAGCACAAAGCCCTTTCACTGTGAGCAATGACACCTGCTGAACCAGTTTGGGGTGAACACTTTGACATTGGCTACCTAATTCAAAAGGCCACTCAAGATGCAGTTCCCCATACATTAGTGGGTTAGGTGGTTCAAAGCAAAGCAAAGTGTTCTGCTTATTGTCAGATATTAGAGAGGAAAATATTTTGTATTAGATAGAAGATGTTTGTCTGCAGATGTTATGCAGCATGGTGGAGAGTTGTCGGCCCCGTGGACACTCCCTTGTGGGGTGCTGCAGAGCTCGTCTCTCTCCCCCATGCTGTTCAACATCTATGCAAGACCGCTGGTGGGGGTCATCCAGAGTTTTGGAGTGTGCAGTCATCAGTATGCTGATGACACACAGCTTTATCTCTCCTTTTCCACCTCTGCAGTGGAAGCTGTTGCGACCCTCAACTGCTGTCTAGAGGTGGTCATGGCATGGACCAGGGCAAACAGGCTTAAACTCAACCCCGAGAAGAATGAGTTCATGTTATTTGGGAGTTCCCCATCTGGATATGGAGGCCATCTCCCCTGCTTGGAGGGTGTTTCCCTGCAGCTGGCGGATAGGGCAAGGAATCTGGGTGTGGTTCTGGATCTGGAGCTGTCCTTGGACTCCCAGGTGGCTGCCGTGATCAGATCCGCTTTTTTCCATCTGCATCAAATTGCCCAGATCTGCCCATACCTGGACGGTGACTCCCTGAGAACAGTAGTGCAGGCACTGGTGATCTCGAGATTGGACTACTGTAACACTCTCTACATGGGGCTGCCCTTGACTCTCCTCCAGCGCTTGCAGCGGGTGCAAAATGCAGCAGCCAGGCTGGTGGCTGGTGTGTGTCGCTATGACCACATCACCCCAGTCCTGGCTTGCTTGCATTGGCTGCCCGTTGTGCACCAGATCAGATTCAAGGTACTGGTTTTAGTTTATAAAACCTTCCATGGCTTGGGCCCGGACTACCTGGCATATCGCCCAACGATCAACCTCGGCCCGACCAGTCCGGCAGTCATGAGCGCACGCACTCCGGGTCGCCACCCCTAGAGAGGCTCGGAAAACTACCACCTATAACCAGGGCTTCTCGGTGGTGTCCCCCTCGCTGTGGAACACCGTTCTGAGTGATGTGCGCTCTTCAGAGTCCCTGCTGGCCTTCCATAGAGCTCTTAAAACCTTGCTCTTTTGAGAGGCCTTTGGTGACCAAGTGTAACTTACATAGGTTTTTTTTTTAAACCCGCCATCTGCCATCATTGCCATTATTTTTAAAGATGTTGGGCCATTGAGGCCTCTATTATGCCTGCGAAGGGTGCTAGCAGTGCTTATTTTAACTTCCTGTTTGTCTGTCGTATTGTATTGTGTATTGACACTGTTTATTGTATCTTGTATTGTATCTTGTATTGTACCCTGACCATTGCTGCACCGGTCAGATTGCTGGAAGCTGCCCAGAGTTCCCTTGGGAAGATAGGCGGGGTATAAATCCAACAATCAATCAATCAATCAATCAATCAATCAATCAATCAATCAATCAATCAATCAATCAATGTATTTAATTGATTTGTAAAATGGAGTCGAGCGTGTAATGGTGAATCATTGTAAAACCCAGGTGTACAGAATGAATGTAAGGAGCAATGCTGATGCAAGACAGGTACAACAGCATGAGGTGATGAGTTTCCTGACTGGCTATGATAAAGTATAAAAGGACTCCAGAAATCAGTAGACTTTGGACCTTTAGTGAGAAGGTACCCATTAGAGATGGACACGAAAATATTTTTTTCATTTCATTTTTAGTTTTTAGTTTCGTTCCCTAATGAAATGAAAAATGAACTGTCCCCTCAAAGAAAAGTGAAACGAAATGAAACAGAAATTTTCATTCCATTTCCTATGGAAAACCACTTTTAAAAACATGCAGTATTCCCCCCAACATGCCCCATGGGGTGGGGGGAAACTGCAGGCTTTTAAAACTTTTCTCCCACCCCAAAGCAAGCGCCAATCAGCTGGTGCCTGGGGCTTCGGTGGGAAAATCCTTCTTAAACTGTAGTGTCCAAAACTGGACACAGTATTCTACAACAATACAATAAAGGTAGCAGAAGGGAATGGATTGTTGTGTCTTTACATACATCGGACAGCCCTGTTGTGATTGCTGTGATTTTGAACAAAGGCAGGAGTTTTATAGAAGTATCTTGTGTGCACTGCAGAAACTATGATGAGGAAAAAATTTAGAATTTTAGTCCTGCATTGGAGACAAGATCTCTCAAAACACGTTTTCATGGTGTTGTCTCATGAAGAAACACACACACACACACACACACACACACACACACACACACACACACACACACACACACACACACACACACACACACACACACACACACACACACACACAAACAGCAAAGGTGGGATTTCTTCAGATCCATGACAGAATTATAGCTAAAGCAAAGCACAGACAAGATGTCTGGCTTTCCCACCAAGCATCTTTGAAAGCAACCCATCTAGAAATGGGATAACCATGGACATTCTGAACAACCTGGTAATAAATTCTGCAAATGAATATGGCGCAGCTGAAGTAATGATAGGATCTAGCAACCTGTTGGCACTAAATAACAGCAAATCAGGAAGTAGCTTGACAATTATACTTCCTTTTCACCAACACAATAAATGCTATCTCTAAATGCCTGAGTGTCAGTAGGACACTGGTTCCACTATAAAAGGGGAGACATGAACAGATGAACCTATTGATCTTCATGATTCCTGATACACATGGCTGGATTTCTCCCTTCCAAAGGTATAATGTGTGAGGTGACTAAATAATCAGAGCATTTACCCTCGAGGGATATAAATCCCTAAATCCATCCATACAAAACACTATTTGCAGTCTCTAAAGTGCAGCCGAAGGGAAACTGCAGCCCGGCAGCAAAAAGAGGAGACGAATTGCAAGCAGATGGATTGCAGAAGACACAATACGGCAGTGCCTAGGCCCCAAATGCAGATCTGTCTTTAAATTAGCTCATTTTTTCTCCCAAGCCTTCTCAGCGTCCCCTGTAAGAGCTAAATGATAACTTCAAAAAAGAAGAAGGGAAAGAAAGGAAGGAAAGGAGAAGGAGCACATTTATAGATTTTATATCTTCAAACATTTGCAGGACTGTCATTTGGCAGATGGAACAAATACCGGAGGGTAAGATATAAAATCATAGGCCTACAGTATATCACAAGAAAGATCTCCACTAAACCTTAGGAAGATATCCCTGATAGTAAGAACTGCTTACCATCAGGAATGGACTGTGTGAGAAGGTAGTAGTTAGAGATGACAATGAATTAAAAACAATTGCAAAATTCATTCAAAAATTGCAAATTCATCCATTCATATTCATATGAATTGATACTCTCAGTCTCAATAAATACAAATTGACAAATTTGTATTGATTGTTGAATTGTTGATGGGCTATAAAATGGCAACCAAGGCACCCAGAGACACCATATTTGCAAAAAAGATCCACAAATGCGTGCAAGATGTCTATATGGAAGTTTATTTATTTATTTATTTATTTATTTATTTATTTATTATTAGATTTATACCCCACCCATCTTCCCAAGGGAACTCTGGGCGGCTTACAGCACTGATCAAGTCAGCAAATTCAAAATACAATACAAATATAACAAACGGATCCATATAGAATAGGTATATAGGTGTCTATATGTAAGTTCCAAGGTCAATAGCTGTGGAACACTTTTAGATGGTCTACTGTACATGATTACATGGAATGTATACTCTTTTCTTAACTGCTCACATTCCCTTTTAGCTTTCATGTAGCCTTCTAATGTTTTAAGATACCCCTTAATTCCCTCTTCTTAAACTTGAATATGTCTTGTACTGGACTCTATATTGTCCCTTATTACTGTAAGCTGCCTTGGGTCCTTGCCTAAGGAAGTGGGGTAAAAATACTATAAAATCAAATAAAATAACACGTGGTGTTACCCATACAGAGCCCCAAGTTTTTTCATGGACCATTGGCCTCTTTTTATTCTCAGTGCCACCATTCTGGGTTACCCAGTTGAAATTACTGCGTCTCAGCTAAGTTTTAATGTTAATAAAGTAAAATAATATTTATTGAATGCAACATCAGCTTCAGGTTAATTGAAAGTTCCTCTAAGCAGTTTACACTCAAATTTTGTCCTTTTACTATTCTCAAACCTCTCTCATCTGCCTCCCTTAAATTCTCTTAACCTTATCTTATCCTTTTTCTCTTCCAACTCTCACAACCCTCAGGTTGAGCCTTTTAAACACATGGGCTCCGCCTCCATGCTGTCTTATTGGTCACCAGCATTAACCCTTTATGCCTTCCTGCACAAACACATTTAACTATGAAGAGGGTAAAGGCTATAACAGCAAATGCTAATTGCAGAGAAGGCTGTTTCCCTCATGTTATGTTTGTCAGTTTCTCATGGACATTCAATTGGCTATCAAGAGGAAGCAAGATATTTTGATGGATCTCCAGTCTCAACCAGCCAGCATCTTCCTATATTTTTAGGTAACCACTGTCATCTCTGTGGCCGGATTCTCCGGCCCATGGAGCTCATTTGCCCTCTCGTGTGAATGCGCAAGAGAGCTTAGATGCGCGACGCGATCACGTGTCCTGGGGGGGAGGAGGAGTGCCCTATTAAAGGGTGGCTCCTCCTCCATCAAGCAGCATTCTTCGTTGAGCATTCCCCACCCCTCCCATCACTTAAGGACTAGTGTGAGTGTAACTGGTCGCCTACGGTAGCTGGATAGGAATTTTTGACCCGCACTCTAAATTGGCCGATGAGAGTGGGGATTTTTCGCCTATTCCACACTGGTGCCTGGGAGCAAGTTAGGATCCCTGGTTCTTGGTCACACTTTGGTGGCAAAGCAGATAATGGCAACTGGTGAACATGTAATAGGACATCCGCCCCAAGTATCCAACACCCAGGACACTGTGGATCCTGAGTTTACAGTGTTGGGGTGGATACGAGGGGATGTCTCCCTGGGTCGGGAATAACCCTTTGCAAACCATGAGGACCCAGGGGGAGGTATGCCCATGGACCGGTCTGGTGGGTGCCGTCGCCTGACCACACCACCTGGGGATAAGAAATCGCCCAATGCTGCCCAGTGGGGAGAGGTCCTGGGAGACCCCAGAGCCTAACCATTTTTTCTGTTTTATGCCAGGCCCATCCTGATGTTGCTTTTCCTGTGAAGTTGTGTGTTAATAAAGTGTGGCCCAGTTTAAACCCCATACTCCTGTCTCGTCTCGTCATTTCACGTGGGAGGCCAATGTGGTTCATCCAATAATGGAATCCAACTATACATCAATGTGGCAAGGATGCAAAATCTGATTTGTATCATCATCACACAATAATGAAATAATAATATTTAAAAATCAAAATAAATCTGATCAATGTATGATCATGAGATTTTTGTTTTGGTTTTCTTGGTCCAGGAAAATGTTTTCTCAGTCTAATAAAAGTAGTAGCAGCAAATAGTGGCAGCAAACACTGAACCTTTTTGTCACAGACACAGTGAATTTGCTGTGAGTTTTAGACCAGTCTTTAAAGGTATTATCCAAGGTGAAGATCCTACTAAGGTTCAGCGTTTCAGCTACATTCTATGAAAACCTGCTATAACCCAGAGCATATTTTGTTTTCCATCAGTCACAGTCATATACTGATCAGCAAAACAGATTTTGTTTGACCATTCACCCACCCTTTCTCACTTGTTGAGCATGTGCTTTGCTTTACAGAGTGAAAAAGGCATTGGGTAAAGACATTTAGCAGAAACTGTGATAGCTATGATCACATCCACCGACAAAACAGTTAACACTTTTGTCTGTTGATGGAGCTCAGAATTCTGGTGTGTATTGAGTGTTGTCATCAAGTCAGAACGATCATAATAAGGGTTTCAAATAACTTGTGTGAGTTATTTAAGGAATTTTTTTACCAGTTCTATACACAGTGAGTTTCCATGGTAGATCAGGGAACTGAACTAAGGTCTCTTGAGTAGAGATGGGGACAAATTAAAACAAATGGTGGATGAATCAATGAATTGATGAATTTCCAGTGATGAATTGATACACCAAATGAATTGATTCATCTGCCTTTTAAAATGTTCTAAAATTACTCCCTACTATCTAGAGGTATACTATCTACTATCTATCCTTACTATCTAAAATTTGCATGGATGATTCATCTGATTCTCCTCTACAAGCTCTCACAGTTTGGTGAGGATTGAGAGTCAGGTATCTCAGCTATGCACCCCCAAAGAAGGTCACCCAGAAAAATGCCTCCCAGCCACCTTGAAACACAAAACATGCAGAGAAGCATCTCCCCTATTACCCATAAAACCCCTCCAAGTTTGGTTAAGGTTGGGTTTCAATTCAAACATGAGTTATATACCCATAAATTGCCCTCCCTCAAAAAGTGCCGTTTAGCAACTGGGATGAGGAAATTAGTCTTCACTGGACTTAGAAGTATTATAGAGAAGAGTCAGATGAAATTTCTTTGAAAATTTAGAGACTATGGTAGGTTCTCTGGGGACAACTTTCCTGGGGGTATCTCTTTGGGGTGGGTGTAACCCAGATATCAAAAACCCAACCTCCACTAAATTCGCAGGGATTGTAGAAGAGAGCCAGAGGAAACTTCCCTTTGAATATGATGCCTCTGGGTGCCTTGGGGAACATTTCATATCTTGACGAATTAATGAATCAAATATCACCAACATTCAAAATTTTCTTAAAATTCATAAGTTCATACTTGTGCAGGACTTTATGATGAATATGAATCAATGAATGCTGATGAATTTGCCAAAATCATCAAAAACATGATTTAATGTTCAATTCATCCCCATCTCTACTCTTTCCACAATCACATCATACCACCTGTCTTTCCCCCTTTTTTCTTTTCTTTTCCTTTCTTTCTTTCTTTCTTTCTTTCTTTCTTTCTTTCTTTCTTTCTTTCTTTCTTTCTTTCTTTCTTTCTTGTCTTAGAATTTTCCCATAGGCAAAGAGTCTGCTGGTTGGTTGTTCTCATGCTATCTTGCTGTGCCAAAATGGTCTGGCTGAAGTCAGATCTCAGCAAAGGCAAGGATTCCACCAACGTTTTTATTTCACACTGCAAATATGAAGAAGCTGTTTGGTATGATGCCTCCCTTTCTTTTGAGCCATGAGCTCTCCCTCTGGCAATTTCTGTGTCTACAAAAGAGGAGATGCTGCAATTATTTGGAAAAATGCTCATTTTCCTATGATGACTTTTGTAAATTTGTCATATATTTTTGC